>JAVTVJ010000662.1:0-60000 GCA_034509425.1 Eopsaltria australis
ATTCTCCTCAAAGAGGAACCTTCATGTCCTAAAAACAAGTTGGCAAGTCTTTCATCTTTAGGAATATACATTGCAATAGTCAAGAAAGGAATAGGCAGTGTCATTGAAAGGTAGATACATTGATGGTATTAAAATATGACAGTTCGTGAGCCATGGAAGTGTGGTATTTGGGGGGGGGGGGGGGTTACTTCTGTATGTGCCTTGTTTCTTACACTCTTCTAAGTAAATGTATCCACTGCTGGGCACTGATCAACCCATAGCCTGACCCAGTGCATTGGTTTGTATCTTATTTAAATTAGCTTTCTGTATAATTAATGATGCAGCCAATTAGTCTGACAGAGCCTGGGCACCATAGCTAAAATCAGCTTTGACGCTTCAATAGATCTCTTCAAGTAGATTACATAAATGTTATTTCTATATTACCCATTCAGAACCTTTCCTTTTGTCTTACATTTGTAGCAGGAATGGTCCTTCCCAATGCAGTTGGTGGCGATCTCCAAAGGGAAGCAGTTTTACCTTCCCCCTTCAGATCATTTTATTTCCAAGTGGGCCTTGTTTTCCTCTCATGCTCTTGCACATGAGCTTTGCAATTTAGTATAGTGTATAGTGGAAGGGAGGAAAGGAAGGGAAAACATTCTGTCCTCCACACATGTACAAACTCACAGGCAGCATAATTGTATTATTTTCTTTCTGGATGGAGAACATAAGTTACTGTAGATCTGGGAAAATAAGACTCTGTCCATCAAAGCACATCGTGATCTTGGGGGCATAAGAATGGCTCCCCTTGAGCAAAGTGTGAGGGAAGAAACCTGGGAAAGGGAAGGCAATTTTATCTAGGGTTCACTTGGGGGGTCTACTCTAAAATTTGTCCACAGAGAAGGAGCAAAATCACCTGGGACTGATTGTACTGGTGCTGTGATTTAACTCCCAAATTCCCAAATTTTCCCGAGTTCTCTGTGAACCCAGGGGAAACTGGCAGAAGGAACCTGTGTGCTCAGTCCTCTGTGAGTCAGCCCACCCCTACAGTCCAGTGTCTGTAAGATGAGAGGACACTCCAAACTCCAGCCCCAGGGCTGACCAGGGAGATCGCCACTGGTGGACACAGGGGAAGAAACTATCTCTTTTTTATCCTTCACTGCTGTTGCTCCTTCTCTGTCCTCCTGATCCTAAGGGCTATTGTAGTGGAAAATTATTTCAACACTTCTGCTTTCTGTGAAGGGAAGGAGGAGAGCTGTGTATGCCACAGGCATCTCCTGCACAGCCCCCAGCAGGAAGGTCAGCCTGTCCGTATCCATACAGTTTGGGTGCTCATACGTAGCAAGGCTGGACACACAGCCTGGCTGAGACGTGGCACATGGCTTGGCCAGGTCATGCCCTACTGCCTGAGCTCCCCTCACCTTTTTTCAACTTTGGCAGCAGACCAAAGTCTTGACTGTCTTATTTCAATCCCTTAATCTACAATCCCTCTACTTTCTGTTCATTTATCTTTGTGCTGCTGTTACAGTATGCAACTCTGGACATTCCTTTAGGCCACAATTTCAGGAAAGATGCTGTGCACAACTGTATCACTTCACTTAAATTCACTTAAATCTCTTTCTGATTAATCCACTGTTTAAGGTTACTTGAGTAAGTTTCGCATTCACTAGAATAGGGAAAGTTTATTTAGAGAAAAAAAAATAATAGATAGTGTTAATTAATGAGCTTGTTAATACATATAAGCTCTCCCAGCTCTGGGAAAGAAATTCTTTGTTAATATTTTAGGTTGCTGTGGCACAGAGCCAATGTTTCAGTTACACTACAAAAAGCACCCAAAAATTACCAATACCTCTTTTCTCTGTCTTCAAACTTTTATTAAATACTCAAAAGTATTTAAAAGGTCAGTTACCCACTTTGCTGCTATCAGGAGATTACTCTAACATGATGTGTTTGTCTCCTATTGTGAGTAGTGAAAATCCCCCTGTATCCACTGTGTTTTGTTTGGATTGAGATGGCATGCAGCTGATGGCTGTGACCTTCATGGTGGCTTAGATCCCTGGCTGGCACTGATTTTTGATTTAGTGCCGATCTGCTGCGCTTGTCACAGGCTGCAAGGTGCTTTCCATGCACTAATGGAACAGCTCAAGGGCAGAGGGGCCCTGTAAATGTCTATCTTTCACCAACACTGTGCTAAATAGAGAGCTGAGTTTTCTACATGTGAATGACAGAACCTGAGATTATATACAGGAGTGGACTGGGAGTTCTTTCACCTGGGCTGATGTTCAGCAGTAAATAAATGTCACTGTAAAATGAGAAGTTTTTATTATTCTGAGTGGTAATGAATGTAAGTGTACAGTATTAAACAGCATACTTAATATTGCCTATATATCCACATCTGAAGACAGGAACTAGCTCTCTACAGCCCATGTCTTCATAAGCAGTTATTTCCTTTGAATACCAGAGGATTTGTACCACAGTTCAGTTTGACTCTGTCTGCATTAATAAGTCATTAATAAATCCTGTTCCTTAATGACATATTCAGCTGAAAATGAATTCACCCTGAGCTCTCCCTCGCAGGAAACCAGCACACTGGATTGCAAATGGCAAAGGATTCCAGGTTAACTCTTTGCTTATTCACTAAAGTTAGGAATGGATGAAGGGCCAAGACAATGCTATCCACATAGGAAAAATCTTCTAGGCTTGATGGAGGTTTCTTTGACTATGAGTGTGGGGAAAGGCTATTAGATTTGCCTCAACCTCCCCCTTATAGGGAGTAATGTAATGTATTTTATTCTCATATTAATCTTATGGTTTATTTTTAACAGAACATGTCTTAACAGGATAAATGTATTTCTTACACCCAGGACTTCCTAGGGAACTCCATTGTAATTTCCATATATTAGATACAAGTTGGAATATTCAAATAACATAAACAAATGGGGTAATTAATGCATGTCCTCTTAAGTATAATGAACCAGATCACACTATCAGTTTCTGCAAAGCAATCCTGAGTGAAATTAAAATTAGGAACTATGCATGGGCTTGAAGTGGAATGAGGAGTTTTGCTTACAAGCCAGAACTCTCTCTCAGTTGATCACCTTCCCTCCTTATAACTGGAAAATTATCTGGGTTTTAACTACTTAACTGCTTTTTAAAGTTGTTGGTTTAATCAGTAAGATTGCCATCACTAATTTCTAAGGTGGGAGATGAAAGGAAAGAGGCCGCTGCTTCCTTGTTCTGCCATTTGACAGCTAATGGAAAAAAAACAAAAACCCATAGCAAACTACGACATTGAATTAACGTATAATAAGCATATAAATTATTAAATCAACAAAGGAATTTTATGGGGAAGGTAGAGGGAGTAACATTCACTATAGAATTTTGTAATACAGGGATTTGTTGCAATTTTCTCCAAGCCCCTTTTTTTTCCAGCAGTAATGAGTGCTCTGTGGGTTTTGTTTATGGGGAAAGACCTATAGGAGAGGACACATAGTCCTCTCATTTGGCCCACAGATGTACTTTCACCAGTTGTGACAGTCTGAGGTCAAGCAGGATCAGGCTATAGGCTACGGAGCCTCAATTTCCTCATGTGTGAGAAGTTCTATTCCTGAGGGGCTTGTTGGGCTGATTAATTGCCATTATCAGACTACAACAAGGCTTACCTGGAAGAGAGTGAGAAGCTATCAGTCCCACCTAGGGCTGAGCTCTTTCTTGGGCTTCAGCCTGAGCCTTGGCTCAGAGGAAGATTATTTGGAGGGATGAGGGTGACACAGTAGAGTTCTAGGCTGTTGAGGACCAGGCTTTCCCTCCAGCACCTGCTGCTGCCTGTGGTTCATTTGAGCACTGTGGTGGTTTGGAAGACCTTGAGAGGGACACCTGGAGCTGTCAAATCATACACTACCCAGAGCTGCCAGGCTGGCACCCTGCCTACATCCAGATTGCAGCTGGGCACACAGCTCCCTCCACCACCCGTAAGGGAGCCAGTGTCTGGCAACCCCACGCCACTGCATTCTTCCTCTCTGCATGAACTCAGACACCACAAGAAGTTCAATACCTCGTAGTCTTGTCTGACATGAGTAGAGGGCTCAGGATGCAGTTCAGGTATGTTGAAGTGCACTGTGTTGTGCCAAAGCCTGGGTCTCACCTGTGAAAATACAAGTGCCACCTCCCTTGCACCTTGCACCTTGTCCTGGGGCTGTCCCCATGGTCCCAAGACCCCAATACCTGAATTTCTGGACACGTCTGTTTAAACAGTGCTGGGACAATGCTTATCCGGGTGGTTAAATTGGGATCTTGGAAATGCTGCTGCAAGAAAGGCTTGGACATCAGTAGTCAAAGTCTGGTGCAGAATATCACAGCTGCTGACAGGCTGATGGGACACTGCAGGCAGGCATGTGTATTGGTGGTCATACTTAAAAGACAATATTTGCTTTGGTGTGTACATGATGGTTTTACACAAATTAGTATCCCTGGATACTCATATATTCCCTAGCATGGAACTAAGTTAGGGGGGAACAATAAAATTACTCAATTCACTCCTTCATTGCTCTTATAAGAAAATTACAGATCTAGGATGCAAATGTTTTTTGTCCCAGCCACAATAAAATTATCATAGGAAATTCAAGATCTATGTGGACAGCATGTGAGAGCAAGAATTTACCTAACATGTAAATTACATTATTTGAGAATGCTTCATCTTACATTAGTTTTTCCCTATGAAGCTGGAAGGTCAGTGAGACCTTGGTTCATCTGCTGCATAAGTGCCAGTTGTTTAAGGCAGAGCTGCGGTGGAACAAGACTCTTGAAATATTCCTACCTCCCAAATTTGTGAATCAGTGGAGAATCTCACACCTATGTGTCAGAGCCTTTACCAGCCCTCCTTATCCCCTACTGCCATTTAAGCTTTCTAATGCAGCATATTTCCATGTGTTCCTCTGAACACACCTGCCCTCTGATATTTTCAGAAAATAGGGTACTATCTAAAAACTTGCTTTGCAAAACTTACAGAAAAAGTTCAACATGCTCTTTCTTGTTCAACTTAACAGTGACACATACAGTACATAAGGCACATGAACCACAGATTCCTATGGCTGATCCACTCTGCAGAGCTGTCAATAAATGGATAATGCAGCCATCACATCCTATGAAAGACCTTTTTCCTCTCCTTCTTAATATTTTTGCCATTGACTTTTTGAGATTTTTAACTGGGGCTTACATACGTAAGACTAAATTCTGAGGGAGTCTCTGGGCCCACGGCCTGATCTGTCTTTGTGCGTGCATGAGGCTGAACACTCAGTCGCTCAAATGGCTGGAGAGTCCCAAAGTGAAGGATATTAAAACCTAATTTTCAGACTTAATTTTAGAGAAAGCTGTTTCAGTGTTATGTGGTACAGAGATATCTCATTAGCTCTTACCAGATCCCTGCCTTTGGAGGGCTCTTTCACTGTGCTAATGGCACTTTGACATTTTGTGGATTACTCTTTCAGGTTCCATAATCAATTTAACATTAACATTCATGTAAACTATTAATGAAATAATATTAAAAAAGAAAAATGTTCCTACAATACTGCAACATTTTAATGCCTCATTAAAATCATTAGTAATGCTAATATTAAAGAACTTACTTCATCTTTCAGAGAACCCCAAAATAAATCATAATCAAATGTTTGCTAACGTACAGCCAGAGAAATAATTTATACATTGCTGGCATATAGGCATCACGTACACTAAAGATGACACTGTAAGGTCACATTATTAAGCACTCACAACTAGTTCAGGCTTTGGAAACTCATTGTACACAGTATTATTTTATAATTATCATTAAACATACTGAATATTGTTTGTGGTTTTTATTTATGAGAAAAAAAAAGTATATAGTGTGCCTCTCAGCCAGCCAGTGCTTTCATGGAATTCAAGTTGCAAACAATGACATGCTTCACTGACCTCAATGACTTACAAAGGCCATTTATATTCAGTACTCTCATTTAGTCTATCTTTAAAAATGAGTAAGAGACATATATTAATAGCAAGAAACTGGGAGAATGATTGCATCACTACCCATCTCCAGACTTATTGCAACACTTCATTCTCCAGGAGTAGAACTGGCATGGGAATGTAAATGTGGTAGATAATATTTATATAAATTTTTCCTACACGTGTAAGGGTAGGCCTATGGTCCTCCCTTTGCTGGCCAGCTTTTGCATGTCATCCTGAAGAGCTGTAGCCTCAGGAGTGGCCTTTATTCAGAGAATTGTAAGGGTGAATACCAGAGCAGAGGTCTGGTTTGGGGCACACCAGAGCTTTAGACATGTAACAGGGACATCCTTAGCAGTGGGCTGGGAGGAAAGCTGGCTCCAGGCGGGCACCTTCCAGGGAATGGTCTAGAGGAGTGACGAGGCAGGTGCAAATGCTGAGCTGGAAGGATTTCTCAAATGGGTATATCATTTGGTTTAAACCACGGTGGACATCCATTTACACCTACGAGCCACCATTCCCAGATCAGCAGTCCTGAGATGTAAAGTGGCAAGCAGGTAGGTAACTGAGCATCCAAACTCACAGAAGGGAACCAGAGAAAGAAACCCTCCAGCCTTTCCCAGAGAGCTCCACAATGCCAACAAGTTCAGCAATGCAGGTACCAGCACCGGCCCCCTAGCCCCTCTCAGGGTGAGCCCCACAGGCACAAGCTGCCTCTTGGGTGAGGGTTGCCCCCTCCAGCACAGCCTGGGCTAGGCAGGGCTGTTCCAAGGGCAACTGCAGCTTTCCTTGCCATGAGCCAAAGTGGTCATGTTCGGCTGGGAACATGCTGTGCTGCTGCACTCAAAAAAGGAGTTCACTTGGCTTGGATGTTCCCCCCATTAAGCCACAGTATTCAGTTCATCCCTCATTCTGGAGAAAAACATACACAATTTTTAAAAATTACCTCTTCACCATTGGGTTTTGCTGGTTGCTGTGTCAGATATTTGAGACCAGATCCACTGGATTAAAGATGAGCTTTGGTCTTAAGTTCCAAAAATGAAATACCCGACCTTTCCCGGACAGTATCCCAATCCACTCCCTGAACACCGCTCTCCTTTATAGCAAAGACAGCCTGGCATGTCTTCCCTTTATTTCCACATTAGCTGACCCAAGCCCTCATTGTTGAACAGATTTTGCTTTGCAAAACCTCCTTGAGGAAGCTCAGCAGACAAATCCATCGGCATAGCCTTCTGAATTCAGAACCAGAGGGCTGATTCTGGCATGGTTTACGTTTTCTGTTTTAATTTGTCATTTGGTTTAGATGAAAGGTTAATTGTGTTTTCTCTTAATATATTTAATATATTGTAGTAACAAGCAAGCTCTAGAAATGATAAAGTAATTTGTTAAAAAACTCAGCTACATCATCTTTAGCCATTCATGTTCCCTTCAGAGAGAAAATTAATTGTTCCAATCTAGTAAGCCACAAAAGAAATACAGCCGACAAAGGGTGAAATATGAACATCAATGGTAAGTTTCAAATTTACCCTATTTATTTTGAATGTAAGATCTCATGACCCACTAAAATTCAGTTCACAGTGTTTTATGAAAAATAATGGCTGAAATTGAATGTCTTAATTTACATTTAATGCAATTAAGAATGGTTTAAATTATGACTGATGAACAGCACACACAGATGTCAGTCAGTTTCATCAGAATAAATTGAAGTCAGTGTCAATGAATGCTCCACTGATAAATCCCACTTTACATAAAATTAATAAAAATAAGGAAATATATTCCTTAGCTAATTGCAAAATGTTCTGGAATTCCCCCGAATTTTGGAGGGGGTGGGGGACTGTAAGTAGAGAAAGCCACAAAGTAAAGTATGAAGAGGGATTTATTTTCAAAGGTGCCCTGGGTGAAATTGTGTAATGGTCTGAAAGTTTACTGCAAGGGGTGATTCTGTGGAGAAATACCTTGCTTTACTGAAATGAGTTGTGGAAGAGTGAGGATGACGCCTGTTATGTGCAGCTGTGCATGATCACAGAAGAGCTGTCCTCCTTCAGTTTCCTGGGAAGTGCTCTGCCTCCACACAGGGTGCAGCACCTGAATTGGTATTTCCCCTGCTTTTGCAGCTTGTTGGGGACCTGACTTACCTTCACCAAATCTGGTGCCAGCCAGAGTTTTCAACCCTGTGCAGTAAATTCAATGGAAGTATCATTTAGTGCTCTCACAAGTAAAGTGTCAACTCCCCCATAGGGGCCTAACCATCCAGCTTTCTGTTGGCATGGAGTCTGGCATGGCAACATAGCAGCTTATTGTGGCTCCCCTAAACACTTCCACAGTTAGGAAGGTAATTTTCATAAAATTAATGTAAATTCAGACTGATTTATAGAATGTTTTTGAGGTAAAGCAAGTGTACATTGAAATTTCACCAAACATTGGATAAATGTATTTCATGCTAACACGAGGGCAGCTTTCATTCTGCATTCTGCATTGAAGAGATACTGTTGCTTTCTAAACAAACACAAAATATTTTTCAGTCTGTCTTCCTGGAGCAAACATCAGATGTTGAGGGTACTGTAAGCTCAGTATTTGGCATACAAAGTAGTTGTGGAGCAGTCCTGCAGTCCTAGTGCAGGAAAGAGAGATCCAACCAGTGCTGAAGTTGGAGACTTTTGAGCATTTCTTCTGTTTCTCTAAAGACTGCAGAGGCTGATTTTAACAAATCTAAATTTTTAGGGTAAACAAAAATTCTTTCTGTGGAAGACCAGGGCAGTGGTGGAAAACACTGAGCTTCCTCATCACAAACGCCTACACATGCTTGTGGTGGCCACTGTCACCAGAAAAGCTCTGGAGAACAGGGTTATCTGACACATTTGAGCTGTTTCCTGTGATTTCATAGGTAATCATAAACACATTTCTTTGTAGAGGTGCTGATAACCAACAATTTGTTTGTGTATACATAAAGACAAACACTTCTGAGATAATCCCTTTTTCACATCAAACTCTTTTCAGCCAAGTTGGAGAAGTTTTGTGTGAATAAAAAACCGTAGTCATCTAAGACCAAGGCACCAGACCTTCTAAAATGTGGGAAAAGACAAATTATGATGCTACTGTAACTAAACCTTCCAACAGTATTTTACAGTTAGAAGCTTACATTTTCATGTGGCAGCTGTAGAACAGGTGGCAATAGTGCAGGTTGAAGTTGGCACTTAAATGTATATGGTGTATATTTTACACAGGTAGGAAATTATTCCTTACCTCCTTCCCTGTTGTGTGTCTGTTCTATGATGTCAGATTAATCATGGTGCCTTAATTGTGTATTCTCTCTGGGTGCAGGTGTTCATTGCCTGTATGTTAAAGAGTTGAGTGTCCTACCTGTCCTTATATAGTATGGCCACTGGGCCAGTGTGTGCCCTAGACAGGTCAGTTGAAAAACATTAAACCAAGGGAACAGAATGATTTATGCAGCTCCTTTCTGGTGCCCAAAAGCAAAGGGACACAAGTTTAGGTCTCTGTAGTGTCCTGCACTCCCACTCACACTTTACTGTGAAATGTTTGCCTGCCATGCCAAGCTCATGTTGCTGGGTTTGCATTCCCATAGCCCTGTGCAAAACCAGACACTGACCCAAAATCCATGAGAAGCATCTGTCACCATTAGGAGCTGAGCACTACCTCTCCCTTTCATACCTCTGGGAGCTGTGGGCGCTCCACACCTGGTGTTAGCCAAGTCACTAATTTCACCTATGGACAGTACAGTGTCAAACACAGCCCATTTATAAAGGCACCAACTTAAGGCAAAGGCAAAACTTAAGCCCTTACCGAGGGCCAAATTCTCAAAATGGGGGCGCCCAAGACTGCAAACTAAAAAATGAGGTATGTTCAGAAGTGCACTCAGAATAGCATGCAGTATTAGTACAATGTGTCTTTGCTATGCCCTTATTATCTCGTAGATATATAGTGTAATTTATGCTAATAGACTGACTCCCAAATTTACCCTTGCTGTGTTAGTTACTTTTCTAGAAAGTACAAATGGCACATTGTTAGCAAAGAACCAGAAAAAACTGGAAACAGAGGGCAGAGGAGCAGCCCCTGGTGTCCCACCCCAGACTCCAGTGCACAGAAAAGTGCCTTATATTTTATTCTCCTTATATTTTCTAATGCTTTTCCAATTCAGTTTTAAATGCATAGGACTTCCTGTGATGGAGCTTCTCTCTTTCCCATGAGAAATTGCTCCAGAGCTGTATTATATATTTTGCTCTCAGGAAGCTTTTCCTGATTCTTCAACCTAAATTTTTCATTTGTTAACTTCATAATATTACTCCTACTTATATCTCTTTTGTCAGCCTAAATAACTTTCCCCCTCTCATTTGATAGCTGTACCCTTCAAACATTTGTAGCAAGCCATCCTATCCTCCCCTCATAAAGTCAAGCTACATATATTTTTGGGGGGTTAACCCTTTTTTTCAGTCATTCTTTCCATTCCCTTACCCACATTTGTTGCTCCTCTCCACAGTTTGTTCTTTTGTTCATACAAGAAAGCAAAGGATATTCTAAATGCATGTTTCTCTTGAAAATAAATGCTATGCTTTTGTTTGCTTGCCTCCTCCATCCACAAATTTCCCCCTTGTAGGTTAAGCACATAGAGGGAAGCACAAATGAAGAAGGCAGGATTTACATAGGCATGTAGACTGCCTTGGAGTGACACAGAATGCTAATAAAACTGGTTTAAGGGGTTTTTCTATGTACATTTTTTTTCCATTTGACTTTAAGAGATCATCACTCAATGTTATTTCTTAAACTGAAGAATCTAAGGCGAATGCTTTGACTTGATTTTAAAGACATTGAATTTTTTCTGCTGGTATAAATAGTATGGACACAGTAAAAGTACTTGAGAGAGCCTAATGAACCATTTCTTACACCCCATTACCTTTAGTCTGATATGACTGAGAGTACGGGCACTAATTATCCTCTCTTTCACAGGCACCGACATAGATCTACAGTAGGTCTTAAAACACAATATTCCATACAACTCTTAGCAGTACCTCATGTAATACATTTCTGTATTTTTTTCTAATCGAAATTTAAATTAGAGGCATGCCACTTTTCATCTACCTGCCACTTATATATGTTTTATGAACAATTCTTTTAGATTATTTTCTAGCAAAAAAAAGGTGCAGGTAGCACACGGCCAGTCACAGAGTGAGTCCTAAAAATTAAAGGATTTTTCTTTGAAAGGGGTGAGGCAACTATACTGCTCTAATGACAGAGAAGCTCTGCACAGTGGAGACTAGCACAGGAAAGCTGCCAGTTGAGGGAATCAAGGGAGTGTGAGACGAGCACAAGATCAGAGCTCATTTCCCCTGGGTCTCTCAGAGAATGGAAAATTGCTTTTACTAGTTTAGCTCTGCTCTTCTGTACAAGAAAAGAGCAGGGAGCAAGGCTCATCTAAGGGGATAGGAAATCATGCATTGCTGTGCACTGCTTTGCATTTCACAGATAGCCTTGCAGAGGTGATGCAGGTGCATCAGGCAAGACGTGTCGTTGTCTGTGGCTATGCTTTTGCAAATTATTTGTTGGACTTCTCAGGCTCAGGTCATGTGAGGAAGCTTTGCATCCTCCAAATTCTAGCCTTGTTGCTCCACCTGGAATACAAATTGCAAGGATCCAGCACCTCACTGCCCTGGGGTAAATGCTGCTCCCACCTGGAGTGCTGATTTGCACGACTGTAACTGAGCTTGAACCTTTATCACACGTCAGATGGAAGATGAAGTTTTCTGCCGGTTAACGAGGAAACACTTGGAAACATATGAGCTGCATATTGGGATGCAGATGGTTCTATAAGACAGTACATACATTTATAAAGGAGACATGTAAGGTCATTGGGAACCATCTGCTTTAAATATTTAAATGTCCTTACACTAAACGTATGAGTAGTTTTGCCCTGGACTTGTAATATTAGCCATCTACCAATTTTTTATAATAACGGTGAAACAAAAGAAAAATGGGAAGGTGGGAGACAAGGCACGGCAACCAATTTACAACATCTGGGCCCTACACAGGCAGCTCAGCAGCAATGCAACCTGTCCAGGAGCAGTTTGCTCTTTTTGCAGTGGTTCACCCCCAGGCAAGAGTGCATCTTCTGAGGCTGTCCTAAAGTCCTGTGCTGCTCTGACCTGGCAGAAGGGAAGTCACTAAGCAATTTAACTATCAGGAAACCTCCACGATCCTGCTCCTCCTTGGACACGGTGTTTCCATAAGGGGGTAGTTTCAGCATGATTTGCCTTCTCCAAAGAGAAATCAAAGGTCTTTTCCTTGCACCAGTCCATATTCTAGCTGAGCATCAGAGATGTGAGAGCTACAGCTCCAGAAACTCTTGCCCTGCTGACTCTGCACTGATCTTCCCAAGGAGACAGGTTCCCACTTTCTTTCAGTTACCCCCAGTAACAAACCAAAAGAAACCTCCTGTGTCCCTCTCTCTGCATTGCACTGCTTGCATGGTTTGAGAGCCCTATCCTTGCAGGAAGTCATGCTAGCACTTAGAGAAACCACCACCCTTAACTGCCCTAAATCCCACCTGTGCAAATCCACGCTTTTTTCTAAAGACAAATGTAGTGTAAATTTTCCCTGAGGTCTGTCCCTGCACTACAGTTCTCCTGCTGATGTCTCCCAGAAAATACAGGTATGGGGATTAATGAATTTACCAGGACAGATGGATTACTTTTGATGGTAAAAATGTTACCGAAAGAAGAAAAGCTGTTCTGTTACTCTCCTCTGGAAATAAACGAGGAATAAAACCACAGCCAAAACCATTTGTGAATGTTTTTAGTCTGAATCATTCTCTCTCAGACTGCCTCGAACTGTAAGAACAGTTCTGCCTGCAATTACCAAAGCCTAGGAGCATACCAGGATAACCTCCTTCCCCAACATGAAGCCTTCAATCGTACTATTGAAAATGACAGTTGGTTGTTGTTGCTATTGCTTTTCACTGATGTTATGATTTAGAGCCTTGTCTTACACCTACTGAGGAGAAAAGACAAACTCCACCACCTTCTGGGAGCCCCCACGCTTTTTCAAGTTCTCTTTGAGATTGTTTGGTTTAGGTTTGTTGGTTTTTTTCATTTTCCCTAGGAGAGCCTAGTCTGTGTTATTACAGATACACTACATCTATCTTATCTTCATTTCAGTATTTTTGTCCTTTTTAAACATCCCTTTACAAATACTACTTGCACCATCTTGATAGCAGCTTTCAATTCAGAGCAACAGTGTGACTTCTCAATGAAATTTGTGCATCTGTGTGCCCTTGGATAATATTTACAAGCCCCAAATGGCTACCCAGAGAAAGAGTGAAGAATCTGGAAAGAAGAGGAGAAAAACAACAAAAAATAAGGACAGATGAAAAGCAGAAATGTGAGAAATAATTACACTGTTCTGCTCACACAATTAAAAAGCATATCAGAGGAAAACAGTTGAATTAGCTCACTGCATACAGGAGTTCTAAAGCTCCACTGTCAGCTCAATTATAAACATACCCTAACAGCAGCACACTGATTTATAAAGCAGATGACATTCTCCAACAGCCTGAGATGGTCTCTGTGACACCACCAGCAGCCACCTCCTCCGGCTTTCCTTGTCCTTTGGAGCATTATAGACTACTCAGGGTGATTTCAGACTGTCAGGACTCAAAAACAGCTGCTCCTTTTCCAGAAACCAAACAGCCCAGCCTTCCACTTTCTATGGCAACAACAGTGAGCCCTTCACAAACTGACCTGCCGAGGAAAACCTGCTGTTAATTAAATGTTAATTGCCTTAATGCAGTATGCATTATGTGGAAAAACTCAAGTTATTTTAATCTGTATTTTAAAGAACACATCTGAGGCTTAAAATGCCAGGCAGAGATACCTTATAAATTGCCAGGTATATATTGCTTTTGCCCCTTTGGTGTTAGAAGAGACTTTTATGAGTTTAATAGAGGTGTTGTTCTATTATTTCTCAGACTTTCAGGTCTCTTTCAGACAATTTAATTTTATTTCTGTGCAAACCCAAATGCAGCATTAATAGCCAAGTTAGAGTGATATTGAGATGCATTTTTTAGTTACATCAATTATTTATTTTTATTTTAAAATATATCAGGAGCTGAGCGTTTCTAATTGCAGCAGTCAGAGTGTGTGATTTGATTGAAGGATCTTTGTTCCAGGGTAGATATGAGTACCTTTGTGTTGCCCCCTCTGATGCTCGTACAGCCATTCCCAGGGGAACCATGCCACACACCACTTCCAGCACCCTGAGGGAAATAGGATTGTCAGCTGCTCAATTTAAAGGGCTTCTCTAGAGCAACCTTTCTCCCTCCTGCAACCTTCTGCTCAAACATCTTGCCTTCCCTTAAACTACTTAGCACCTGGGCAAAAGACCTCATTACTGCAGCAGTTTTCGGGCCAGCTTGGCCCAAGCCCTGGAGAGAGTTTCCACCCCTGAGACTGAGCTGATTGGGATCAGAGGAACTAGAAAGAATAAACTTTTTTGATGTATAGGGGAACAACTTCTCCATAGCTGCTTGATCTGGCCAAAATTCGTTGTAATGGCTGTCATGGGCACCAGAGTGCCCAAAGGCTCCTGTCCAGGAATGGCTGGGTGTGTTACACTGCTTTTTCTCCTGGCCAAGTTTATTATTGTTCT
Source organism: Eopsaltria australis (assembly GCA_034509425.1). Taxonomy (NCBI): domain Eukaryota; kingdom Metazoa; phylum Chordata; class Aves; order Passeriformes; family Petroicidae; genus Eopsaltria; species Eopsaltria australis. The sequence continues at coordinate 14,608 of JAVTVJ010000662.1, forward strand.
TTACCTTAGACTGCTGCAAATGCCATGATGGCCTGTGCAGGGCATTGCAAGGGGTGCAACAGAAATGCCAACACAAAAAGAAAACCAAAAGGTTTATTCCCATTAACTTCTGTCTGATGCAAGATGCAGTGGGGATGAAACAAAGCATCCCACAATGAGTGCTTGTGTAAAATCACTGGTCATGTACCTATGTTGCCCAAACTGTCTTTGGGAAGAATAAATTGTGCAGGAATGTAAAAGACAGACCTGATAGCACCAACCATAAATACGTCACTCTCCCTCCTTCCCTTTTTTAACTTACCTGCATTTCACAAAGGCAAAATACCCAAGTTAACAGTAAGGAAGGGTCTGCTGGTCAGCTTCTTTGCTGTGCAAGCAGATAAACTGAAGCTGATGAAGTTCCACTGGTTTACACAAGCAGCAAATACCACTTAAAATAAGCTGCATGTATGCTGCAATGGTCTCGTGGGGATGTGGGAGTACCTGCCTCTGTGATTTGATGCAAAACTGTTTATAGCCTCAGAATTTAACCCCCTCGACAGGAAGCTGCCAGAAGAAAGATGTCAGCAGAGGCAAGTGCTGTCGGGGAAGCAACAGCACTGCCAGCACCGCCCAGAGGCCTGCCTAAACACAGAGTCAGTATCCATTACAGAGGCCTAAGCCTCTCTCAACACATCTGGATTTGGTCTCCAATGTTAAATCCAAATCTGGGGAGTGTCTCAGTGTTTTTGGACTGCTACATGCATTATTTTTCTCATCTTAAAGCTGCCCATGTAGAGAAAAACACAAGACTTCAGTAACAGTTACCAGCATGATTTGCTTTTATTACCTTTCTGTTCAAGACCCTTGTTTCCCCTTGTAGCATGTCAAATTGCCCCCAAAACCATATTATACAGCAGAGAAATGTCGTTCACACTTCACTGGCTATTGATTTACTTTACTTATTGGCACAAAATCAGCCTGAGATAAACATTTTGTCCCCCATTTCCACTATTGTAAGCGATATAGTTCACTGCAAGATAGGCAAACCCCAATGTGCTGGGTCACAATTCGACATGGCTTTCTAATCAATGTGTGAAAAATTACCTAATGAATAATGGGTTGCACATTTCCACAAACAAATTAACCAGGGTGAGACTGAAACTAATGATTATATTTATCTAATGTAATTTCACATCTGTTACTAGAGCTAGTAATTTTTTTTTTCTTTCCATGGCATCCTTAGAATTGCAGCCTAGCTTTTGAGAGACATTTTGCATCCATTCAGACACATAATGTTCAAGTTTCTTCTATACATAATTTTAAAACCACAACATTTTTGTTACTTTTTTACAACGATTTCTGGGGGTTAAACTGCCTTTTGAAATGTGGTGTGGTTCTCACACTGGAGCCAGTGTGCTCCAACTGACAACACCTTCCATTCAGGGAACAACAAAAGTGATCTTTTTCCCAATATACTACCTGATATTTTTCACTGGAATTAGGCTAATGTTATTTGCAGATGAAAAAGTGTGACAGTGGGAAGAAACCTCACAGACATGTTCTTTTTCTTCTTCTTAAAATAGATTTGTGTTTTCCTGATGAAATTATCAGTTTTGTAAAGCAGATGTTTCTGGAATCTAACTGGCAATCCTGCACATGTTCAGAAAGTAGCCAGGACCTGAAGCAGCAGGATCTTCTCAGAATGGGGAAAGCAAGTAGCTCTGTGGGGTTTGCTGGGGGTTTTTATTCTCCAGGCACATTAAAATGTTTTGCTTTGGGTGACAAATGGTACTTAGGCACCCTCCCTGGCCTTCAAAATATGAGGCATTAACTTGTCTGTCCCTCTCCCAAGAGAAGTGTTTCAAAGAAGGGCTTGTAAGACACCAGGAAAGGACAAAGAGGACAATGCTGGGGTTTCCTCCCCTAAAGTTGACTCACCCCAATCCTCATAGGGGACATAGAGCTCCCCTTGCAGCAATCACCTTCCTTCCTACTGCGGGGGGCTGTGTCTGCTCTGTAACACCCACCAGCTCCCAGTTGTCTTTAAAGATGTTGCAAGAAAAGCAAGAGTCTCCAAATGATGTCACTGCTTGAGTCAACATTATTAAACAATTTCACAACCTGTCTCAGTCGTGGTGGCAGCTTTCATAAGGATTTATTATCCAGAAAGAGAAGAAGAGAGGGGGCTGAGAGTGCACAGAGGTTTGAAAGTCATTGTACCGAGAGTTTAATTATTGTATTTTTCACTGAAGTTGAAAGTATTGAGGAAAATCTATCCAATTTCATATTACCTCATTTGATTAAAGAAGTTGTATGATTGCTCAGAATGTGTAATTGCCATTCAGTACAGCTGAGCTGAAAAAAAGCTTTTTGACTTCACATCCTTAATCCTTGGTGATATTTTGTAGCCTCATTGGACTAGCCAAACAAAACTGGGAAAATAGAACCAGCTTTATTCTGAAAACATTCTGATAATTGTTTTGACTGAAAATTATGGTAACTCAACGTGTATTTGTGTTTGGATTTGTGTGTATGTGCTGTTTTTAATAGTATATGTTTATCTTACCACCGTTGGGAAGAGTCCTCTACATGGCCATGTTGTGTATGGGGCAACATATAACATCACAGGAAATAAAGCTTGACACAATATCATGTTTATTAAATGGAGTAAGACATGCAGACATCATGCAGTTCTGTGCTTTATAAGCCTACAGTGATGTTTTGTTTTATAAGTACTGTTTTGTATTTGGTTTCTTTATTGAGAAGAGAGACTCTGAATGTGTACTTTTGCAAACTTTTTTTTATTTTTTAATGAGGGCAGGTAGCCCTCATTAAAAGAAGCTTGTAGGACAGCTGAGGAGCATTTTGTCTGGGTCACTCTTAAATTGTCTGGCTACAAAGTAGACATCTGGATCTCTTGATTTGGAGACTCCCTGTTCTACCAGCTACAGAAGAGGTGTCTATGTACTGCTAGCACATTTCCTAATGAAAAATGGGTTGAACATTTGTACAAACAAGCTAACCAGAGAAACAGACACTATCGAGTGTCAGCCAGTCTGGCAATGTTTGTGGGAGCTCTTCTGCAGTAGCTTGTTAATCCCCCCCCACACAGTGGAGGACTCTGGTGTAACACCTGAAGAGGAGTGCTTCTGACCTCTGGAGTGCAAATGGGCTGGGATAACACCCGTGCATCCATTCCAGCTGGAGTCTGCTCATGGAGATGGAGACAGGTGCTGCCCCTGGGAGAGGCAGGCGGTGTGTAGGTGCCAGGCATGTCCCTCTGCCCTGGGGCAGCTATGCAGCTTGATAGTCCCCACCTGGCTCACAGATAACTTAGGTGGAGTTCTGGGACATGTATGATGGCAGTTGAAAAACAGTATGAAAATAGAGCACAACATACTAGAGACAAACTCGTGTGTAGCCGCCCTGTCCCAAACACTCACTTGCCCAATGTACCATTCTTCCTAAAGCACCTTCTTTTCCCTACTGTGAGCACAAAGACTGCAGCGTGGCCTGGACTGCCACAGTCTGCAGCAGCCACACCATGGGAGGGCTTTGACAAAGCACAGAAAACCCAGGGATCTCTCTTTTCCTGAGGACTGCAGTGACAGATATAGGTAGAGTTGCTTCGGGGCTGAGCTCAGGAAAACATTTGATACCTACTGATAACAAATATATTCACTCAGTCATTTTTGCTTTGCCTTTATCCAGCATATTTGCTTCAGTTAGTGTTGCTTGGCCTAAGTCAGGCTCACCCAGTCCTGAACTCAAAACAAGCAATTCCTGTTTTAATAATAATTCACTGATTGCTGCATGGGCGTTTGTTGCTGGAGAAAGCAGTGAACTCTGTTGACTGAAGAACACAAAGAATGTTGATGTAAACACAGCACAGAGCTGTCCAGAGGGACTCAGAGCATTTATAGTGAAAGCACACCAAAAATAAACTAAGCATCTGTTTTTCTAGCAGAGGCAGTCTGAGTGTCTCAGCCAGAGTCCAGAAGGAGGTCACACAAGAGAGGCATGGCGTGACGACAGCCTCCGTGCCTTTTCATGATAACCAGGCTGCACCACTTGTGTTTCTCATTTTCCCTCTGGTACAAATTTCTCACTGAGGGTTTTGACAATTTTCAAATATTGTCATGGAGAGTGTGACAACGTGAAATGAGAGTAGAGCACAATGATGCAGTAAATAGTTACATTATTAGAAAGGCAGATGCTGGCATTGAAGCAGGGTTGTTGGCCTAAAAAAAATAGATTAGGAGGGAGAAAATAAAAAAAAAATCTGTGAGATATCAGAAGCAGTTGATAGCATAATAACATTCATGTGCAAGCAAGGGTTTTCTGTGGCAGTGTGAATCAGCTCACATGCTAATATGACCAGTAAATAAACCATAGTAGGATCCTACAATTGATATTATTGCTCACCAAATACAACTCCAGGCCAGTGAATCATGCCAGAGGATTGCATTTTGGACTCCAAACCCTGACACTGGTATCCAATAGGCAAGACAAAGTCCTGCAGCAGTGCTTGAGTAACACCCAGCTGTATACAGACAACCTAAATTAATCACAAACCTGTATTTCCTATTGACTTATCCTTGTCACTCCTTAGAGTCCTCAGAGATACACCCTGAGTGAGTGCAGGGATACTGCTGAAATTCAGGACTTTTGAATGTGTTGTGCTACCTAAATTGAAGTCAGCAAGGCTGCTGCAGCCTGGTTCCCCACTTAGGCAATTGTGAGGAATGGGTTCTCATCACTCTGCTGTGAAAGCTGTGCCTATTGTCCTCCACCCAAAATTCTATAAACTGCAGTCTAAATTCAGCTCCTAAAAATGAACTTAAGAGTGTCAAAGGATTTTCTACATGCTTCCAGGGTCCAATGACTCATGTAACAATCTGATATTCTGATTCTCTGAGAATCTAATATTCAGAGAGCCTGGGCACCAGTAACTCCAGCTTGAAGGGTTTCAGCAACCACTACGTCAAAAATCAACCCCAACTGTTATTGATGCAGGCACCCAAATAAACTGTGAATTTGTGCAAAGGCAAACTCACCTTTAACAAACGTAGGAGTGCTGTTATAATCCTCAGCAAAGCCATGGTAAGTGAGATCCACTTGTTCTGCAGTATAATGCTGTAAAGCAGAACAGCCAAAGCAATATGTCAGCTGTCTGTGCTTAAATGCAGCATTCTGCATTATAGATATTCCTCCACAGGAATGCAAACAGAGAGAAAATTTCATGTGTTGCTTTCTTGCACGTGGCAGGGCAGCCTCGGAAGCAAGCAGAGGCGTCCCATGGAGGTACTCCCTGGCAACGTTAGCCTCTCACAATCTGGCCCCATGCACAGCTACTCTGGCCAGCACGTCCCAGCTAGAGTGCAGGTGGGACTCCAACTGCCTTTGCCAGTCAAACTGCTTCCCTGGGAGCCTCTAGGGAATGTGCTGAGGCAAACAGGACATCTCTGGGATTTTCCACTGCTGCACAGACTCTGATATGCAGCAGGACCAATTAAAATTGCCCTGAGTAAGTAGAAGGAGGAAGGCTTTTGTCACTAAACAATTTGCTGATGAGTCAAGTGCCAGATGGTTTGAATTTTTTCTGCCAATTTGGAAATGAGAAGACCTAGATGTAACCTAGATATATCAAAGTCATTTCATGGAGGTTCACCAGTTGAGGGGCGCCCATGATGACAGGGCATCATGGTGAAGGTGAGGGCAAAAGGCATAGCCAGGAATGGTGCTTCAAATTGCTTTTCACCTGGAGTGATTCACACAGGTGGTCACAAGAGTTTGAGATGTGTCAAAATCCTAGAGGCAGCAGTGAAAGCAGGAGTAGGGTGGTAGACAATCTTTCACAGAGAGGGTCATAAACTGCTTTGGGTCTCTAGTGGATCTGGCTGACACAGAGTTCGTTTTCCCACAGCAACCCTCACAGTGATGTGCTCATTCTGAAGCTAGAGGCAAAATATATGGATCAAAATGAGCTTTAAACACAAAATGGGGTTTTGTGGCTTGGTAGAAAGAGCACCTCTGGAATGACTGGACAACTGCAATGTTAAAGGTGGTGAGTTAATGGAAAGCAAAGATTTGTGTACTTGTGTAGATTATAGATTGAGCAAGTAGGGAGGACATTATTTGATAAAGAAAGTCATGAACTAGTTGTGGAGTTGGATAAGAAGCTAGTGAAAGTAAGCTAGTGAAAATAAGAGCATTAAAACCGATGAAATTTGGCAGCCTACATTACTTTGAAGAGGAGACTTAGGTATCAAAGCATCAAAAAGATGCTTTTCAAACAACAAAGATGCCTGCAATTTTGGTTGCTTTCGTTTAGCAGGTAATGGTGCAACCAACTGCTGTCAGAGCTATAACACTAAGGAGGATGTGTATGGAAGTCATCAACAAGCAACAGGCTGACTTTGTGGTTTGGATGTAATTGATTGACTATAGAATCCATGGATGAAATCTGTAGATTTACACCCTACTGAAGAGGCCAAGAGAGGACATGGTAATGAATGAATGACTACTGGAGCAATTTATTGTAGACAGAACAAGAGTCATCTTCAGCTGAAATGAGAAAGGTCCGGCCTAAGTGAGGATACAGAGCATGTGGTGAGTGGGTCAGAGGCAGCAGCTTCCTGTGTGAGATATGAAGACAGGCCAGAGCAATTAGCTAATAACACAGGATCTTGCTTCCTTTAGAAAACATCTCCACTGTAGCTGTCTCTGCCTAGACAGGGTTCCCCAGAGCCCAGCAGCATTACCCACACTGGCAGGGATCTGTCCAGTCACAGTTTGAGCAAACATGAGCTTAAAATTGCAAAGCAGTTAAAGCAGAAAGGGCAGAGTGACAATAATATAAAATATAGTGGAATTACCTTCAAGTATTTCTTGCAGTAATTAAAATTTAAAGAATAAAGTATGAGTCATTTATTTGCTACCAAGACCTGAAGATCACAACCTGACAATGAATACAGTTGTGGGTGTTAATTACTGCTTAAAATAGACAAAAAGATTAGAGCCTCAAACTGTACCAAGTATAATTCTTTATTTAGTAATTTAATATTCCTCCCTTTTCATTTCAATGCATTTTTATATGTCTGACCTTCTGTAGACTCCTCATTTTGTTCTCCAGTTGAAAGAGCAAAGCTGGTTAATTTCTGGTGACATTTTGTAGCCATGTAGAGGCTGAAATACCTTTTTACAGTTGGACTTGTTTATAAATCTGAATTTAGTGGATATGTCCCTAGCCACACAAGCCTGTAAGGTGGGTGATGTTACTGATATGAGAGCCTATTCATTCTCAGGGACTCCCTGAGTGGTGTTCATCCTGTTCTCAAGGGCCTAGGGGACAGCGAAGAGTACCCTACAATGGCTTTAGCCATGGAAAACAGCTGGACCACTTCATGTCTTCTTCACGTGTCTTCTACTCTCCCAGTGTATCAAACTCACACAGACTGTGATTATGGCACGACCAAATCCTTCTGATTCAATGGCAAGTGGAGTCTTTGTGTTACAGTCAAACCAGTTTTTGTCTGGACTTTGGTATAAGGCAGGAAGCTCAAAATCACAGCCTTCCAGAACATAGTAATTTCATTATAAAGTAATGTTTATGCCTTCAAACAGGGGCTGGTGCTCCCTCATAATCATTAGACACCAAAACCAGGGGAGGATGCTCGTAGCCATTCAGAAATGCTCTTTAAAATGTTAGCGAAAAAATAAACCTTAAAAGCTTGTAAAGGAGCCACAGGGAATCATAGCTGCCACTTAAATTATATTAAAGGGCAATAAATTGAAACCAGTAAAAAAGAAATGTGTCCTTACAGGGTGCATTGTGAGCTTATGAAATTCACTGTAGCAGGAGGTCAGTGAAAGAAAGTCCATAGTTTGTTTTTTCCCAAAGTACTTTTTGGATCACTACCATGATGCTTCCAGTGCTGTGAGAAAAGGCTAATCAAACTTCATACTCCAAGGCACAAACTGTCTATGGGGGTCAGGAGAGAACGTCACCCTCAGAGACAGTGTATTAAGCATATTCTGCATTTTCCCTCTCGACCTTCGAAGGAGGGTAAGGATCTCTGCAGAATTATTATATAACCTCCAAAGGCAAATTCTGCACAAACACCTCTGGATTCCTTGCTCCTGGGGAGGGATTCTTCTCTGGCAGATTTCAACGCCTCTCAAAGCATAATTTTAGCTCTGAAAAAATGTATTTAAGCATTAGCATTGATGAATGATGTAACATAAAGGTGCAGCAGCACTCTTGAGCCTCAAAGACAGTCATGGGAGAAGCTGAAAGAGACACAATTTATTGGCAAATAAGAGAGGCAACCTCCCACCCATACCATTGTACAACATCCCAGGTGCAAGACAAGGACAGACTCATCTGTGCATGAGCCCTGGCTGTGAGAAGCGTGAGAAGGGAGACATCCTCCTACTAGTTTTTCTCTGAAGAGTAAAAGTCAATCTCACAGAAGGCCTTGCATGACTATTACTAAAGCGCCTCAAGCACAGCTTAAATATAAGGGTGCTGGTTAATCAAGCAGCATCCCCTGCCACAACCCAGGCAAGACCATCCCCTTTGACTCTTGCTGCGATTCATGTTGTGATCAGGTGAAAAATTAAAACTGTTGTAGCTACTGTCCCCTTCCACCACCACCACCAGTTCTATTTTTCTCTCCCAGTTCCATCGGTGCATGGGTAATGTTTGGTCCATGATGTTTAAAAGGAGCCAGTAGATTCTACATCTGCTTCTCCAAGTTAAGACATGGCTATCAGCTGTCCAATGAACTCTGGGTATATCACATGCATCCATGAAGTCAAACTGGGTCTCAGGACCCAGGTCTTTCCTCATCCATGGCTGGATGAGCTGATGTGGCATGAGGTGTGGTCAGACACTTGAATGTGGTTCATGTGTGGTCCTCTTATCTCTTTCAGAAAAGAAAGTTTTTCACTGTGAGAAAGCTGAGTGTCAGAGCAATTTTGAGCACCAACCCTGCATATGTTCACACATGCATCTGCTGAATTCACTTCTAGGTCAGTATGAACTTTAAAGGCTGCAGGATAAGGGTCGTTGCTTCTTTGTCTATTTCAGCTACCAAACAGCTGAGACATATCTGTGACTTTACAAGCTGCTAATTTCCAAGGATTCCTCTCCCACTCCCTTCTGCAGCATTTGGATTTTTCCTATGTTTATAACACACATGAGGGGAAAGCTAAAATTCCTTTGTTCTCCCTTTCGTCTCTATGCTGAAAGGCCATCCTTCCCAGACCAACCACCCTGAGCTCAGCCCGAACAGCAGGCAAGACGTGGTCATCTCCCTACCAGAGCTTGCTTTAGAATGAAAGGAATCTTAATTCCAGCATTGGAAATTGAGGAGATTCTGTTATTAGCCCTCATGTTAATAATTTAGAAAATACATGCCAAATCACCATGTTCTCTCAGTTCTCTCTGAACACAGATGCAAACTGCATTAGGTGTTAGAGTGAATGGATATATTTCAGATGAAATATTTGTACTGAATTATTAGAGTAGTCTGTATTACAAAATTACTAATAAACATTGCTTCTGGCTCAATTTAGCCTGAACTCAGTGAACCTCGCCAGTGGTGAGAAATCAAAAACTCTGAAATACCCGATGAATGAATCTAACTAATCAAGAAGCCCTGCAGGAAGTAGATGCCAGGATTAATGAGCCAGTGGTTTCACCATGCCATGCTGTTATTTCTTCACATAAATGCCCTCAGATGAGATTACCTTTGTCATGAAAAGGAGAAAAGGAAGGTTACATACTTTCAACTGACAGGTTAACTGCCATACCTCCATTACCGCAAGATACATTTTCATGTGCAGAGATTTTTATTCTGAAAAATGAAAATTTAAATACCACAACACAAATTAAACCACATTTTCATTTCTAAGAGCAGGGATCATTACTGCTAGTACAATAATATAATCCATGCTGCGATGTTACCTGATCCCTTGCCTTGCACAAACTTTCTTCCCATATTAGTAATTGCTCAGTGATTGCAATCTTCAGCAGCGGGTAAGAGCAGATTCTGCCTTCCACGGGGATTTAAGCAGAGGAAGAGAGGAGAGAGAGAGTGTCAAAGCATTTCATCAAGAGAGCAAATGAAAGGTTCAGTGACATTATCTTTATGTATATTCCTTAGACATTAGGGGTGATGTTGTGTTTAGAGGAAAGTAGAATTACATGAATATGTGCTGGCGTGGAAATGAATCCATACATAAGAACATAAATCTCAGTCTACTTACACACTGGATGGAAACAGCTTAAGGCTAAAATGCACCTTAACAGGAACAAAAAAGACCAGCTTGTAACAGCCCCAGTGCCTGGTGTTACCTACTTAGTCAGCATTAGGCTAATTGTTATTCAGCATAACTATTCCCTCTCAATTTATATGGAATTCACTCATTTATTTTGATCACTTTATGTGAATGAAGCAAAGCTGTTCATGTTGTTAGATAGAACTGGTTTGTGCTGTTTAATTTTTATCTTTTAACATCAGCAAGATTGAGACTTTATAGTAAAATAATTCAGACAAAGCATGTAGCATATGTAAGTGAAGCCCATGGTCTCCTTCCTTTTACCCATGTTAAACACATAAGAGCATCAGCTTAGATGTTTTATGCTGCAAAGCTTCAGCAGGTGCTAAGGGTACATATAATTTCAAAAATCTCCAGGACCCAGAACACAAGGATCTATTGCTATGGAAACAAATCAGATTTGTAACAAAGTTGTGTAGGATCAAAAAGCTTTGCTCATAACCAGGACTACAGTTGCATTAGAATATGGAGGAAATGATGGATGTTTTAAGAGCGAGCATTAAGCCGAAGGACCTTTGTAAGGCCCCTTTCACAGAGCTGCAATGTTCAGTGTCAAGAGTTGGATCTTACAGGTTGTATCTTAATCCCCTGCCCCCAGCCAGAGAAAGCATTTTTCTCCACCATTAAAAAGCACGTATTTTTTTAAGATCTTCCATACCACACTTTACGACATTCCTACATCATAAAGCTGTCTTGCTTATAGCAATATAAAGCAGCTGTAAAAATTATGTGCTTGTAAACAACCTTCCATACATTTGGAAGAAGTACAGTGAGATTTGCACTCTTCTGCATGTAAGTGGAGACCTTGTGCCCTTCTGGCAGGCCACTCTATGGGGAAGAGAACACTGCGGAACTGGGAAGACAAGGGACATCCCAGCTGGCTGCTGCTCCCCTTGGCCCGTGCAGGGTCACCCCTTGGATAGGGAAGCTGGAGGTGCTCTAACCAGCTCTGCCCATAAGCACCCTCTGTGCCCACATCTTTGATGGCTGATCCAAACTGATCACGGACTTCCATCTCAGAGTTACACCTGGTTTCACAGGGCCAGCTGCTATACCCAAGGCTGGGCTAGGAAGGAGAGGCAGGACTGGAGGAGAGACAGAACATGGTGACTTCTTTTCCCAAGTGCTACCATGGTGTGGATTGTGGTATGGGATCTGTCCTGCCTATCCTAGACTACCTCAGGTTGTTTCAGCACCTGTAGGAGCGGACTTCTGCAGAAGGGCGTAGGGCTGTTTCCTCAGGTGACTCCCAGAGGACTCACTTGTGGTCTGGATCACCAATAATTTATTCTGCTTTTATTTCTCTTTTAAATTAAATATGCATATGTAATATGCACTTTGGAGCGGGCAAGGACCCTTCTGCGGGTGCCTATGGAGTCGGGCACTCTCAGGTGTGTAATTAAGAGGTGTGTAATTGATGTACAAGGAGAAGAGATCTCAGTGTATTGCATAAAAGGCAAGGGCGAGGGTGGAAGAAGAGAAAAAGAAGCCCAAACCTGGCTGTATGATGCTTGGCAATGTGCTGCATTTCTTTCTCCCACCATATGAAAGTTTGCATGGGAGTAAAGCAAGAGATCTCCCTTCCATGGGGCTCGCTTCGCTCGCATTCCACATTCTGAAAAAAAGAATCATCTCTCCACTGCCTGCCTGCCCTAGACTCCCCTGATCCACTCTCCTTCTTCCCTTGCCCCTGCCCTACTTCACCATGGAATTTCTCATTACTCGCAGTTTAAAGGCCAACCACACAGAAAGATTAACAAAAGTTTATTAATCATGAAGTATTAAAATTGTGACAAGTGAAAGGCATCAATGCAAAGTTAAGCAAGCAAACTATCCCCAAACTTGTGACAAAGGACTCAGTGAATACCACAGAAGGAAGTCCTGTCTTTTTTTTTTTTTGCCTGCAGTTGAAGACACCTCTCATATCTCACACGCCACATCAAAATCTATAATTCTTCATATCACATACTGAAAATGATTTTATTTATCCATTCACATTAACTTGATATAAACGTGTCCGGAAAAGTCAAGTAATATGTTTTATATTAGCTCGAACATTTATTAAGTAACCCAAAATTCAATAAATAAGCACAGACAATAAGTTAAAACATATCACGAATCGACCAGTATGTAACAAGAATGCTTTATCTACACAAAACATCCTATTTCACATCGTTTGTTCATTCCTCCAGCGGCCCTGCCCTGCGGCGGGGTGACCGGCACATGCAGGCGGGCGGGCCGCGGGGCCGAGCCGGGCCGGGCCGAGCCGGGCCGGGCCAGGCGGGGCGGGGGGCGCGGCGGCGCCTCCGCCGGCGCTGCGGAGGGACAATAGCAGCAGGAACGTAAATAAATGCGTAAATAAAGGTAGGGAGGATCGGCAACTCAACTGTCACGAAATCAAAGATCCGAAAAAGGGAAGCGCTCTTGCGCGCTTTTTTCTTCCCCCTTTTATCCCCTTTGTTTTTTTACAAAAAGAAGCTTTTAATTTTTTTTCTTTTTTCCCCCATCACATTCGCTCTCGCTCATCAATGCTTAATCAAAATGGATTTGATTCTCTCTGGGGTCTCCGTGCCTTTTCGCGAACCCGCCCGGCCGCCCCCCGACGGCGCCCTCGCAGCGGAAAGAGCCGGCGGCAGGTCGCCGCTCCTAAATAAACCAAAAGAATTATGAAAACAAAAATGCATTTCTTTGCAAAGCCAAAGCCGGACGGGCGGACGGCGGGAGAGCCGGGTCGTGGCGACGGAGGGAGGCAGAGCCGCGCTCGGGGCGGCCGCGGGTCCTGCCGCCGCCGGGCGAGGCGGACCTCGGGGCACGGGGCTGCTCGGGTGATGAGCGGGGGCGGAGGGGGCTCGGGGAGGGTCGGGGGTGTTTCTCGGCCCACAAACCAGTCTGTTGGTGTCTGATTTCAGATCCTGAGTCGACTCCCTGGCAAGTCGGGTGGGGGAAGGCGGGGGCGCGGGGCGCGGCGGGGGCGCGGGGCGAGGCGGCGGCGGCAGCGGGGGCGGCGCGGGGCGAGCGCCGGCCATTAGGTGAAACTCATGGAGACTGTGTGCTCTAGTGCTTTGCGGCGGAGGGAGGCGATGCTGGTTCCCCGCCACACGTCGCTGCTGTCCGGGGAGCTGCAGAGCTGGGGCGAGCCGGTCACGTTGCTGGGGCCGGGCAGGGAGGCGGGCACCATGCCGGGGAAGGCGGGCTGGTAGAGGTGGGACTGCAGCCCGGCGCCGTTGGAGCCCGCCAGGCTGTTGGAGAGGCCCATGGAGTTGGGCGGCGGGCCGGCCGCCAGGCTGCACTGGGACAGGGACTGCGCCATGGCTTGCTGCCGGCCCAGCGCCGGCGGCAGCGGCAGCTGCGACACGCCGGGCATGGCGGCGGCGGCCCAGCGCGTGTCGTTGGCGTGGAAGGAGCACAGGCTGTCCCCCATGGCGGCGGCGGCGGCGGCGGCGGCCGACGGGAACTGCGGCAGCCCCGGCGTCGGCAGCAGCGTGCCCGGGGCGCGGAACACGTTCGTGGTCTTCTTGCGCTTCTTCCACTTGGCGCGGCGGTTCTGGAACCAGACCTGCGAGCGGCGGGCAGCGACACGCTCCGTTAGCCACCACGACCCCCCCGGCGGGACCCCCGCTCCGGCTCCCGCCGCCCCCTCCAGCCTCGCCCCCACCGGCCGCGGTAGCGCTTCACAGCCGCAGCCCCACGCGTGTCCCCGTCACAGGCTGGCCAAACTGCTGGAACTTTTTATAACGAAAGCGATCGATTTGTCCGTCCCGGACGGGAGACTCCAGGAGAGGAGCCTGGCCTTCCCACGGAAAAAAGGGAAAAAACCCAAAAAACAACCACCAAAAAAACCCCAAAAAACAAACAAACAAAAATTAAAAAAAAAACAAAAAGAAAACCGCCTGAGCAGCCTATGGCTCTGGCTCTTGCGCGGACGCGCTCCCGAGCGGCCGGAGAGCCCTAGCCCGGGCCAGTCGCCTCGCCCCGTGCCACCGGGGCCCGGCCAGGAAACCCTCGCACCAAACCGCCCGCATTTGGGTTTAAAAAAAATACCCCAAAACGTAACAAAAGCAAACCTGTAATAACAAAACCACAGCTGGTTTGGGTGAGTGGGTGCCCCGTGGCAGGGATGATTTGGTGGGCCGAAAGCAGCCGAGACAGTCGTGGGCCGGGGGAAAGCGCGTCCACCTGAAATGCGGGGCAGCGCAGTGCCCCGATCTGCCGGATTCCACCGACTCAGGCTCCACAGGCGGACTGAGAAAGGCGCACGTCCATTAGCGGGAATGAACGGCCGTGAGGGAGCTAAATATTATATGAATAATCGAAAAATCGCGTTCAATTATGTTTTAGGGTTAATAGTCAAATTGCGGCTACAAAATCTTTTTATGTTTCATGGTTTGCTGGTGGTGTAAAGAATCTCCATCAGGTCTGATCGCCTAAGTTCATAGTTACACTGCATATGCTTTTAAAATGTGAATGTTTCCAGTTGAAAACTGGTGCATGACAGATTAAAATGCAAGGAAAACCTGGGGGAGATTTTGAAAATGCACACATGACAACTCTAGAAATATATTAACCATGAGCATTTGGCAACTTTGAACTCCTTTTAAAATGCAACTAGCCCCTGAAAATTATTAATACAACAGTAAGAATCTAATGGAGGTTGGAATCTAAAAACCTACCTTGATGATATCTGCTGTTACAGTAATATAGACATACTGTAAATGTATTTTAAAATATATAGCCCATTTAATTCCCCAGCTATAAACGGGTGAGAGAGAGTGAAAGCGAGAGAGAGAAGGGGAGACAATATCACTTTTGTTTTTCTTCTTCTCTTTTTAAAAATTTTTATTTCTTTTTTTTTCTTTCTTTTTTTTTTTTTTTTTTTTTTTTCTAGAAGCCG
Source organism: Eopsaltria australis (assembly GCA_034509425.1). NCBI lineage: Eukaryota > Metazoa > Chordata > Aves > Passeriformes > Petroicidae > Eopsaltria > Eopsaltria australis. Next base: position 29,828 of record JAVTVJ010000662.1, read on the forward strand.
AAGCTTTATGAAGATCTCATTGGAATCCAGCGGATGATTAATGTGAAGATTTGGTAGGAAATCTGGAGAGCTGTATTAAAGCTCAGATCTCAGGTTCATTTCGATCAGCCAGCCGTGAACTCTGGGCCGAATTCATTACACTTTAATAGTGCTGGGAGAGGAAGAAAATGCAATTTCTCATTCCATTAGAAAACTAGAAAATACTCTCAGCTTGTCCCCTATTAAGATGTGGCAGGTGACGGGACCATTGTGGGGGACACGGTCAATGGAATTACAGCACATTATTTTTGTTCATATAAAATATTGGAAGGCAAGCCTGACTGTGCAGAAGTTATTTCACTGATTTAGTTTTTATGTAAATAAAATATTGAAAGTTAATTAATCCGTGCTAGAGACTAATGATTATGCTTATTATATTGCATTTGATCGCGTAATTTGCATGATTCTCGCATTGCTGCTTAATAAGCCATTCCAGGTTATAAATAATTCTGAAATTGGTTTCTAATAATGGCATGCTATAAAAAGAATGGTTTTATTACAGCAGCTTGAAAAGCAGAGCAATATCAGATGTGGAATTGGACTCCCGTTTAAGCATCAGCCAGTTTAATAATTATTTAAATGTATCATATACATTAAATACAGATCTAAAATGAGGAAAGTGGTGATTTATCCTAGCATCTAAAACCCTTAAAAACATATACAGCCGCTATAAATTAAGCATTTGGAGCATTCCTTAATCAGTGTGGAGCCCACGTACTGGAAGGAGTGTGTAGGCTATCTGTTAACTATAAAGAAAACTGCAAAGTACTTGTATAAGAACATAAACTAATTATTATTTAATTTAAATTTGATCAAGGACCAGTGATACATTGGATCGTGAAGTAAATATATTAAATATTTTTTGCCTTAGATTACATAATGTTAATCATTTTGAAGTGTTAATTAAGAAGGTTATGTTGATCTGATTACTTTTTAAATTACAGAACATTATTGTAAAAAATATTTAAATTGACACTCTATTAAACTGTTTTTATCAGCAGTCTCGAGCTATTAGCATTGGTTTAAGATTATGCCAAGGCCATTAAAACACTTTGTCTTTCTTCCTACGAATTTCTTTGATGTGCTGTTAGAAAATAACTATTTCCATTTTATATTTTACTTCATTTACCACACTCCTAATATTGAAATTGGTATCATTAACCTTTGAGAAACCCAATAAAGTTTAATAGACCTCGTTTTCTTTTTTTCATAGAGTCAGTTGTCCAATTATATTTTATTTGTGAATCTAATTTCTTTTTTAATTTAAACTAATTATAGTTCTGTGTAGGCTGAGTCAAATTGTTTTACTTTTTAAAAGCAGACGTGCTTTTTCTGTCACATTCAAGAACGGAATCTGTTTTCCTTCATTAAAACGTTCATTTAGGGATTTCTCTTGACGTGTCTTTATTTAGCTGAGGAGCCTGTGCTTGCCGAGAGGGATTTTGAACAGTGACTGCGCTGAAGTGCCTCAGCAGCAGCAGTCCCGGTGCACTGTACTCAGCCGGGGTGCGCATCCCACAAGTGCTTCTATTGTGCAGGCTTTCATTCCTCGGAATAGACTCGCCTAGAAAGTCGCTAAAATAACCTTATACACAAAAAAAGCTGCATCTGAGCAGTCTAGCGTTTTGAACCTTCTCCCCCTGTACCCAAAATCGTTTATATTTATTTGCCTAAATAGTTTCCTACTGTTCTGTGTGCATATAGATATATATATATATGTATCTTTGTCTATGTGTGTATGTATATATATATATATGTATTTTGGAGAACAAGGTGCACCCTAGATGTTGAAGTTACTTACTACTCTGCCGTCCCCAGGCATTATAAAAGCCAGTATGGGGAAACTTGGAGTCCAAACACAACTGGCTTTTATCGAAGTGCCTTTTTACGAGCCGATATGCCTTCCCTCGCACCCCACTTCGGCTCTCAGGGCGGTGGGCTCTGGCGGATGCCCCTTCCCGGCGGTGCCGCGGCCGTGTCGCCGTCAGCACCCTGGACAGCGGCCCTTGCCTTGGCTACCTGGACAGCGGCCCCGCGGTGGCCACCGGACTCCGCTGCTCCGGTGGGAAAGGAGTCATTCCCGGGAGGTTCGGCTCGACTCAGCGCCGGGCTATTGCGAGGGCTGAGACCGTTCTTCTCGGGCTGTCCCTCCCCGGACTCCTTCCAGCCGCGGGTCGGGCCGTGGAGCTGAGGGAAAGCTCAGCCCGCGCCCTACTCGGCACCGCGCTGCAGGTGGGTAGGACAGAGGACAAGGGGACACCCCAAGGTGACAGCCTTGCGGAAAGGGGAGCGACGTATGTCTGATTTCAAGGCTTTCTGACTTAACTGTTGCTTTCAGGGGTGGGTTATTTACCCCGCCGTCGGGCTGAGGTTTGGGGCACCCACCCCCCTCCCCGTTGTGCCTGGCCTTGCCGCCGGCCGGCCGTGCGGCCGTCGGTGTGGCCAGGGAAGGGCCGGCAGGCACTGCGCGGGGGCGGCTTTTCATACCTGCACCCGGGACTCGGTGAGACCGATGCGCAGGGCCAGCTCCTCCCGCATGAAGATGTCCGGGTAGTGAGTCTTGGCGAAGCTCCTCTCCAGCTCGTTGAGCTGCGCCGGCGTGAAGCGGGTGCGGTGCCGCTTCTGCTTCTGCTGACCCTGCTGCTGCCCGGCCTGGCTGGGGTTCTGGCCGCCCTGTTGGCCTTGCTGCTTGTCCGGGTCTTTGGCGCTGACGGCTAGGGAGCTGGGGTTGGATCCCACCGTGGTGATGTCCTCCCCCGGCAGCAGGGTGGTCCCTTCCACCGTGTCCGAGTTGGGAGCCATGTCTCCCGGGTGTCCCCCCGGATCCGAGCCCCCTACGCCCAGCCGACACTTCACCGCCTCCCGGTGTCCCAGCAGCTCGGCCGCATCTTTCATCCCTGCGAAAGCAAAGGAGCGGCAGTCACTCGGCTGCAGCTGAGCGTGGATCCACCAGAGCCCCTCTCCAGTGCACTGAACTGGCGAGAGACATCCAACCGCCGCCACCGCCGCCGCCCCGCCGTCCCCGCCGGCCGCCCGCCAGACCCGCAGCCCTGCTCGGCTCCACGACACACAGAGACCCTGGCCCGGCGCGACCCGGCCGGAGGGGAGAAAACTTTACATCGAGCAGCTCCTCTTCCTGCTGAAATAACCATTTCCCTGCCCGGCCTCCCCTTGCAAGACCAAGGGAAGGGAAAAGGAGGAGAGCAAGTTTTCCCGGGTTCAACTTGGGTTTTCCAGCGAAGCTGGTAAGAGAAAGAGATGGAGAGAAAGAAATGAGGCTCGAACCGCCCTGCTGCCGGGAGCATTACCTCCCCGACAGATCCGCGGGGACCTCGGTCAGTCTGGCCGATCTTTCCCCTTTCCTCCCTCCGCTTCTCTAAACAAACTCATGAATAACCATAAATAGATAGATACAGATATTTCTCCCCATTTTTTTTTTTTTTTAAGGAAAAGGAGGAGGGAGAAAAGCAAAAGGGCAAGCAAGAAAAGGCCACTCAGAACTCCGTAAACACCATCGAGCTCATCTGTCCTAAAATAATAATAATAATAATAATAATGTGCAGGTATGTATATAAAAACTGGGGAGAGAAAAATTAAACGATCCACAACTCGCTGTAGATCTACATACTCCGTAGGTCTCACTCTCTTCTTTTTTATGTTAAATCAAATTAAACTTTAATACACTACAATTACTTTTAAAGGAATTAGCCCATTTAGATCGCATTAAGGTAAAATAAGGAACAAATTGTCAATTTCCTGCCCCGGCTTCCTCCCCGCTCGCCGCCGCCGCCGGTGCAGCCGCCGCGGGGCGGGGGGGTGCCGGGGGAAACTCACCGAGACGGGCGTCCAGGAGGTCGGCGTGAGACAGCATCGCGCACCGCTCCAGGGCGAAGGCTGTTCCCCCCCAAATTTTAGCGGCCTTAAGTTATTTAAAATAGATATAAGATATGAGATATATATATATATAGATATATATATATAGATCGTCTAAATGAAAGAAAATTCGGTGTGTGGTTAAAAAGGGGGTCTCTTGCATTATAATGTCCTTTAGAGAGACGGGGAGGTGCTTAACACTTCAATGAACCCGTGAGCAGCTCGGCGCGGGGACCAATCAGGAGGGCAGCCTGCAAATGTCAGCGCCCGGAGCGCCCCGCTCCGCCCGCCCGCCGCCCGCCCGCTGCCGCCGCCCCGGCCTCCCGCCGCCCCGGCCCGGCCCGGCCCGCACCGCGCCCGCTCTCCCTTACCCCGCTCCGCCCGCCTTCCCCTTCTCTCCTCTTCCAAATGCACATTTGCCACACTCGTCGGCTCCGGGTCGCCCCTTATTTATCGGCTTTTATTGTTTCTAATGCCTCCTCGGAGCGCACCCTCTCACCCGACCCGATCAGTCTCCCGAGGGTGTCGCAAGCTCAGAGCCCACCGAGGGCTGCGAGCGGGAGGGACGGGCAGTGCGGAGTCGGGTAGCGCCCGCCCCGCTGGCCGGCGGCCCCGGGGAACCGGGAGCGGGAGCGACAGGGGAGGCTGCGGCCAGGCTGTCACCCACACAAGCCCCGACGGCTGCTGGGCGTCGAGGAAAGAGAAACTTGCCCGAGTTCCCGCAGCGGGCCGTGCTGCACAGGCTCGGCTGGCCCGGGGGCTGCCCTCCACCTCGGCCCTGACCCGCTCGGTGCCGAGGCAGAGCGCGACGAGGGGCAAGGGAGCCCAGCACAACGCGTCCCGGCCGCCCGGGGAGCTCTGCCTCCCTGCCCGGCATTTAAACGCCCGTAAGCCCTATTTTTTCGGGTAAAGTTTCCAAGTTCGGCTAGCCTACAAACTCAAAGCAGTAAATAAAGTTAAACGCTTTTTATTTTCCTCTTGAATATGTTAAACTACTTGAACAATTTAAAGTGCTTTGCAGAAGTGAAGCGAACCATTTCTAATGTTCTGATTTTTCAAAGCCAGCCAACAACAAAGTTTAGATTAGTAATATATTTCTAACCAGAGTAATTTTCAAGATCATTAGGCATTTATGTAATTAGTGCCAAATCTATAAGCTTTTATTACGATTATTAGAGTAAAATCAGTATAAATTTGTACTAATTTACTACTGTTTAGACTTGGCTGTCAAGCCAAGAGGTTCTTATTGTAAATGATAACTGAGGAAATTAAGTGCAAAATTCTGTACCATTTCTGATCCGCTCCTAAACAATCCGTTTCAATTGTATTTGTAGCAGAACATAATGCCCTTTTAAAGTTATTTGACTTGTATTTTTATTTGCAAAACAAGAAAAATACCCTCTACCCGGGCACAATGAAAACTGATATTTACTACTTCCAACTTGATTAACATTGATTTTTAATTCAAAAGTGATGCAATTAAGATTATTCATTTAGTGCAAATAAAGCTTCCACCAAAATGCGAGCCCAGTGAAGTCTATGTTAAATAATACGGAGCCAATGGCTTCTTTTTTCTGCCATCCAATTGACTTACACGAAACATTGTAAATACTGCATGCGAACAGATGCAAGAATGGTTTTGTTTGCAGCTCAGATGTGAAGGGGTTTCGGCAGAGACTGAAGGAGACAAAGGAAGCGGCCGACCGATCTCTAGGGCAGTTTTGCTGCCTTTTTTTCCCTCCTCCCAGCTCAGGCTACATTGATTCAATTCAGCTTTCCAGACGTCGGGCTGTTGCGAAGAACCTGGGTGCTCGGGAACGGCCGCTCAGAGCAGGGAGAGACCCAGAGCCGGGCCACAATTTAGCCGGAGACAGAAAGAAATGAGATGGAGGTGGGGTGGGAGTTTCGAGATTATTTTTTTCCCCGGCTGGATGGGTGACTGCGGAGATAGCACATTTGCTGTGCTTTTTTCCTTTGAAAATTATTCTCTGTGTGCAGCTGTAGGGCAGGAGGGGGAGACCCGGCGGTGGAAATTGCCGGGAGGAGCCCCCCGGCCCGCTGCCGGGCGTCGGGACCCGCGGAGCGGAGCCGGCGGAGGGGCTGGCGGGGAGACGGGCCGGCGACGCGGGGGCGGCGCGCAGCCTTTCGCAGCCACGGGGGTCTGGCCCTGCCCGGGCCGGGGTGAGGCGAGCGGTCAGGGGCTGGTCGGGGCGTCTGGGGTTCCGTTTCAGCTGTCTGTATTGGCACAAGTCTGCGGGCGCTCGAGGTGCCTGCAGCCGGCTTCTGCCGAGCGCGCCGTGGGCAGGGTGGCAAGGCGTGCGTGTGCATCTATTCCGTGTTGTTGTATGTTTCAGGTCGATAAATAAATGTGTAATAGTTAATGTGCAGACACATCAGAGTAATAACAATGGGATGAAATCAAAGGATTATCAATCTCTGTTAGTAACTGCTGAATAACAATGTTGCGGTGTGATTGATAGCGCGCTTCATTTTATGACTTTTCTATTGCTCTTGATTTTTATAGCAGTATAAACAAACTAAATCATTTCTTCCAGGACTTCAGACCGCAATCGTCTTAAGGGAAGGGGGGAAATCAGAGAAGGAAATCTGCAGGAGAGAAAAGAGCAGACTGGGCTGACACTTAAGCGTGTCAGAAAGAAAATGACAATGGGGCACATGTAAAATACCCTAATCACATTCTGCTTTCGCGCACTCCTGTTTTGTCAAGCGCCCGAATTCACCTGGGCAGCGTCGGAGATGTATTTACAAGGATTTTATTCCCCGTCATCTTTCCATTTTCCCAGTGTAGCCAGAAAACTGCCAGTCAACTCCATTCCCTGTTACAATTTACGGTATTCCCCACATGATCATAGGAACTGAAGTTCCTAACAAGGAAAGGCTTTAGCACAATGGCCAAAAATCTTCAGAGTGACACGAGTGTCTTCAGAAATCACTTCAGAGCAAAGTAAAAGGATTTTCTATGACGGATCCAGTGATTTTTCCTCAATAAATAGGTTTTAGATTGTTACACACACGTAGAACTGGAACAAAGGGCAGTACCAGAAAATATATTGGTTGCCCCTAATAAAATTTATTTAGACAGTTTATTTCTCATAAAAAATAGAGATTGAATTTCGTACAGAAGCGCCTGCCAAGAGGCCAGGCACTGGGAGATCACCTCCCCCCGCACCTTCCTTTGCCTTTCTTTCCTTTTCCATCCGATCCCTTCCTTTCCCTGCCCGGCGGCGCCCGACGGGCCCGATCCCGGGGTCCCGGCCGGGGCCGGCTCTGCCCTCCCCTGAACGGCCCCCCCGCCCACGCCAGCCGATCCGCCCGAGCGAGGGCCGCGGGAGCGGGGCGTGCCGCGTTTCGGAGTAATATAACCCTAATTCTCCAGCGCTGTGACCCTGGTAAGAAAGGGTAGAGAACTTTCCAACCCCCAGAGCTCCCCCTCTCCCCTCCCCGCTAAACTCAAGCCCTGATTGAATGAGGCTGTAATATAAACAAGTGTATTTAACCAATTCTGCTCTGATTTAGAAACAGAACCTTCTTTTATCAGAATAATTATATTTGGAGCGAGGAACACAGTAAAATAAGGTTAAACTGCTAAAGTCAGCAGGGTGGCTTGGCATAAATGGCTGATAAGATTTGTAATTTGATATTTTATTTATGTATTTCTTGAGCATCCATCCAGTTAAGGCGGCTGCTGTATGCAGAGCACCGTAATTGGTTTTTACACGTAGCAACGCTCACAGCGTTTACCAAATGCAACTTTTGGTTGCTGGCTTGTTCGTGCGACTTTTTTTTTAATATTATTTTTTTCCTTTTTATTTCCAGACAGTAGTGCTGAAATATCGGATATTATTATTCACATTCCCGCTGTTCAGTGCTGCATTGTAACATTGTTCGCTTTAATGAGAAGCGCCTCCCTCAATAATTAACGACCTCACATTTCCCTATTTTCTTGCCTGATGAAAAGAATCAATTTTAATTCATTGTAAATTACAGCTATGCTTTTGAGTGTTATTTGCTTACTTTTCCACATCGACATACCCTAAACACAAATGACAAATCAAACTATATCCTTTCGTTAGGGGTAATTTGAAGTTAAGAAATGGAAAAGCATAAACACGTGTTTTCATTTCAATCAAGCCTCCCGAAAATATGACTTCTTTGGAAACGAAAGACAACGCTGCCAGCAGCTACAGATCCCAATTTATACATTCTAGTCAGAGCTAAACGTGACGATCATCGCCGCTTTAGGACATTAGGCTGCATGTAGCATTTTGTCGCTGCAATAAATATACTTCTTTGAAACAACTTTATGAAGTTTAAAGGCATCCGAGGCAAGAACGCTCGCAGCTGATGAGAAACGCAGCCATCAGGTGTCCCGAAAACAGCCTCCCTAAGGTCGGCGGGGAGAGCTCGGGCCACCTGACACCACTCCTCAAACACTGTTAAGAACAGCATTTCCCCATTTTCTTATTTATGTAAATATCTGCATCCGGCTACTGCGGAGCCAAAGGCAGCGCCTGCGACTGTCTCCTCGCGGGCAGGCTGCGGGCAATCTCTCGACAGTGAAGCGGTTACTTTAGATTGAAAGGATGGCTTCTATCAATTAATTTTAATCAGAGCGATGACAACCAGTCTTTTATGGGGAAAAAGCTATTTTAATATAAAGGAATGCCTGACACCCCTGCCCGCTCTCACTCGACCAGATGCAAACTCTCTATACACGAAAGTCACCTCCCCCTCTCCATCCAGCTTCGTACGCATGCATGTACTATGTATGTCTAGGCTTTTGGCATAATATTAAGTTCATAAACTTAAAAATGCGGAGCCCAAGTGTAACGCAGTGGACTGTGGCTTTTGCAGTCGGACAGGAATTACTGGGGCTGCCCCGAAAGGCGAAGGGAACGCTGGTATAAATAATTTTTCAGATACACATCTCTGTTTAGGCAAACAGCACACTTCCGGGGAGACTTTCACTACTGAACCCTGAGGAATTTATTTAACACACACCTGTATTTTTAAAATCCCCATCCGCCAGGTGTAGCAATGACAAAATATATGCCAGAGGCTAACATGGATGGAGCATTTAGCTTTCTCCCCTTTTAAGGCCACAGTTTTAATCCCATCAATTGCATAGGTGGTATATAGTAATAAGGAACATACATATTTTGTTTGTATGTGTTAAGTTGGCTGCTTTTCTGATTTCTATTTACTCAAGATAAATAATCATATATCAGTTATTCAGTTAGGTGACAAGTCTAGTAATTGGAATAAAAAGAAAACATCTCATCCTTATCTCTTCCTCTAACTAGATATAGCGCTAATAAGACTGCATCAATCTTATCTGGCAAATAAATAAAATAGACAAACAAACAAATTCGCCTCCAACAAGTTAATGTGGTGTATCTGAGTGGAAAGTAGATATTTTCACGCATTCTGGAGATGAGGAGTGACTTTTAATAAAATCACAAGAAAAACAAATGTAATTCTGTAAGCAATTTCAGAGCTCAGCCATCTCTCTCCAGCGCCGTTACTTAGCATTCTTCAGCCGTCCTAACCTTTTCTTTTAAAAACCAGTTAGTTCCAGAAATATGACTGTCACTCAATCTGGGACCTTTCGATCCACCTTCCTTTATTATTTGGGGGGCAATCCTAGAGGTAATACGGCTTATTTTACAAGGATGATTTTTGTTGACTTTTTTCTTTCCCTCCCTCTCCCTTTCCTTTCCCCTCTTGCCCGAGCGCGGCTAATTCGGGGCGTCTATATTCACTCAATTAGAGAAATCTAAAGAGAAAATCGATCTTCCATCTGCAGAAATGCCAGCTTAACAAATTAGATTCTTGTTTCGTGCAGGTGATTTGGTGACAGTCGGGGAATTAGAAGTAATAAGTTGTTGTGTTTGAGACCACCTCCTCGCCCCCGGCCCTCCGCCCTGCCCCCGGCCAGGCCGCGCCAGGGGAGCGCCGCGCCCGCGCCTCCTCCGCCGGCCGGGCGGGCGAGCCGCCGCCGCCACCGCATCTCCCGCTGTAATTAGTGCTGCTGCCCTCCATGTGGGCTCGATTAAACCGTGATTTAGCCGAAAGAAATATAATTATGGCTGCAAATAAAATAATCAGCATTGAAGAGCGATTTCCTTAATGAGATGGAGCGGTTGCACGTCACGGAGTAAAGGGGTCTCATTAGGAGGTGGTAATGAGGCTTGGGTGAATATTGGGAGTTACACAAAATATCTAAACTGCTGAGAACACCCAGCGCCGGGCTTGGACTGGGGCTCCCGCTCTCGGCCGGGCCCAGAGACCCTCGGCCGCTGTCCCCCGCCCCGCCTCTGTGTCTCAGCCGCCCCCAGCCCGGAGCCGGCCCGGTCCTGGGCCCCCCGCCGGAGCACGGGCATTCTCGGCCGCTGCACTCTGCCCGCCCGCTGGCAGCGCCGGGAGATGCGCGTTTCGGGTACGGCTAATTTAAAGAGCCGCCAGCGCGGCCATTTTAACGAGACGAGCAGCAGCAAGGCCGATGGCTGCCCTCCGCTGCCGGCCCGCCCGGTGCTCCCGGGGCCGCCAGCCCCGACCAGCGCCGCTCCTCCACGGAGGGCGGCCCGGAGAGCTGCGCCCGGCGGGGAGCGCAGGGCGAAAACTGCGAGGCCCCGGGCCAACTGACCAGCCCGCGCCCCGAGCGGCAGCGCAGGGCCCAGCGGCGGAGTCGGAGAACGTGAATTATTCCCGATACGGGCAATTAGGGAAATGGATCCCGGCCCGCCCGCCACAGAGCGCCAGGGCGCCGCAGGCGCGAAGCCGCCAAAATGGTGGCGCTGGCGGCCGCCTGCCGCGCATGCGCGCGCGCAGCCCGGGGGTGGCGGCGGGGGAGGCTGGGGTAGGCCTGAGCGTGGCCTGGGCTCCGTGAGGGGCGGGCGGGGGCCGGCGGGGGCGAAGCGGCGGCCGCTCCGGGCATAACCGGGAACACGCTGCTCCCCCCCCCCGAAATTACGTGATGGATCTGCCGTGTGGCGGAAGGAAACGCGTTGTTTTGTTTTCATCCCTTATGGCTTTGTGTTTGGTTTTTAATAGTGTAAAATGGGGCACGTCTTGGTGTTTTGTCGTCTAATCAAGAAAAACGGCTTGCATATGAAATACTAAAATAAAGACCAGGGTGTTTGTCATTCTCTGCTTATGTGCTCAGTAACTTAAGAGACAGAATCTACATTTTGTTCTCATTATCACTGAAAACATTTCACTCTTCAGCCTGGTGCCTGCAGTAGCTATAAAGGTCAAGTTCTTTGATGAGGAACAAAGTCTGTGTGACATTAGCGAAAAACGCGGGGAGGCTGTGCTTGGCAGCAGGGGAGAGGAGAGCTGCAGGAGCACTGATGGCCCCTGGGTTGAAGGCCTGTCCTATCTTCTGTCATGGAGAGGTGAAATTTTTTTCTTTGACTTGTTTTGAGGGGTTTTTTTTTGGTTTTTTTTTTTTTTTTTTTTTCCTGACTGCCTCTCTGTTTCGACCGCAGCAGTGTTTATTGTCTTAACGTATTCATAATGGGTTAGGGTTAGGTTAGGGTTGGGGTTAGGGTACACACCCCAAACTGTGATATTTGTCTCCCGTTTTGGTGCTTTCTACAACAATGGAGTTGTGCCAGCACCACCCAGACTCTGATTCAGGATATCTTGTTGGCAGTACTTATGTTTATGACCATAACTATGTTACTTCCAAGGGACAGCTCTTTCTTAAGGTTGTAGTTTGTTTGGTTTTTTTCTTCTAGGAGAAAACATTTTTCAGTTTTGAATGTTTGGTTCTGTTGGGAGAAACTGCAGATAATATTTAGGGCAAAAAAATTCAGGATTTTCAGGAGACTCTTACTGGTTGGAAAAAGAGGAATGTTTTCTCAACAAACACTCTTTTTGAGTTTTTGGGTTTTGTTTTCAGATCATTTGTACCATTGTTTGTTTAGTCTGTGTTCCCTTTTCTGCACTGACACAAACTCTTTTGCCTGCAGGTCTTTCTCCTCCTGACCAGTGGTTGATAGTTCAGTCATGGCTTACAGTGTTTGAAATCACATTCTGCACACAGAAGCATGTCTGTCTCCTAAAGTTGTCATGAATGTGGTACAGTTTTCTAATGCTTCAGCTGTAGCAAGGACTTGTACAAACCTCAACCTAAGTCTTGTGGGTTTCCTCACATTTAAAGCCAGCTGTTCCTTCTCAACTAAAAACAGTAGGTGTTTACTGTAAGCAGAGTGCCACAAGATAAGCTGAGAGTCAGCACGCAGTATTTTGTATCTTCTGTTGCAGGAGAAGCTACAGGATGGAAAACCAGTTTTTCTTTATGCACCAGTTCAGAATAAGGTAGCAGATTTTGTAATAGGCAGAAGGTACTTTGTGTGTTTGGGGAACTGCAGTATGGTACAGAAAAAGTATTTTATTTATCTGTAGAATAGTGACCACACATGAAATTATTAGAGTCTTGAAACCTCCTTTGCCTGACCCTGATTGAGGGAGAAGGCTCTGGTGCTCATGGTCTTGTGATTGCAGCTGGCCTGACTGCAGGTCCCTTGTTTGTGACAATCATGGGCAGGATGGTCCTTGAGTAACAGAAGCTTCCAGTCAACACACTGGAGCACTAACATGTCACAGGCATGGTGTCTGACTGGGTTTATCCTCACCTGGCATTAATGAAGCCTGCTCTAGGTTTTCAACCTAGAATAATAGTTATTACTTGGATAAACTTCTCTGAACAGACACCTGAGAGTCATGGCATGAAAGAGTTTGGCATGATAGACACAGAAAATGGAGAACATGATGACAGTAGTGGCATCTTGTAAGACTGGGCTGAAAGTGGCTTTTTTCAGTGAGTCCAGCAACTCCATCATAATTACTGCTCTTTTCATGCTCAGATGGGCAGTGTGAGAAGTGGTAGTGCTGGGTTTTCTTTTTTAGCTTTGGAGGTAAGGGTGGTGTTATTCTTTTCCACTCTTTGAGTGTGAGGAACTAGAGAGAGAGTCGTGTGTTGAGGTGTCCAAACTGGGAAGGGACCAGAACCCAATGTGGGACTTGGTGGCTGGTAATCAGCAAATCAAGTCTCCTTGTGCAATGCTGATCTCTGAATGTTAAAAAAGTTCTGTTTCCTTCTTAAGCCACACCATTTAGAGGTAATGAAGCAGTGGGGGGGTGCAGGAGAGAGTCTGTTGTAAAGGATGGTGACATGCTGGGGAAGGAAACCTCCTTGCAAATGGCCTTCCTGCTGTCACTGCTCTTCTCTCCTGTGCTGTCCTCAATGTGTGCTTGCTTTTTGCTCTGCGGGGAGAAAATTAGAGAGGCAGAGTTAAAATAGTCTGATACAGACAGGATGAGTGTGTTCCTTTTTGAATTCAATGTTTGAAAACAGTAGTGGGCTGCTTGGATTGCTTATTGAGATTCCTAGTGGAAATAAGAGCTCAAGGGAGGCTGGTTTCCATGTAAGCATTGGTTAAATTCTCTTACCTAGTTGTAGCTCAATAGGAAGCTGGAAGGGTGAATGTTCTATCTTGTAACATCTTTATGAGGGTTTTTATCCTGGATTGCAAAGCATGTTATCCTTAGTGATCATCTTGCCATGGTTCTATTTTTAGCACAGTGTATGTGGTTTTGAGCAGCTTTTGGGTTTCAGAAGGCAGGGTGATTCTCTCTTTGGCTTGAGGTATGCATTTGGATTCATCTTTAGCCTGTAGTCCAAGTTGTGTGCATCCAGAGTTAGCCTAACTACCTGGCAACAGACACTTCAGCTCATTCCTCTCCTCTCCACCTGGGCACTTAATCAGATTTGCTACCATTGGCAACCTGGGTCCTAGTGCAGAAGACTTTAAAAAAAACAGCTGGAGATTTCAAGTACCTTTCATGTGTTAATCTTGCAACGTGTGTGATTTTTCTCTTGTAAGGGAGTAATTGCTTCTGCTTGGTTAACAGTATTAACTACCTGTATTATACTGCATAATCCTGGGATGATTAACTTCTGTGCTTAAAACTGTCAAAAAGTTCTGAAGCTTGTGTGTAAACTTAAACTACTTTTTTTGCTTCTTCAGTTCAGAGTAGTTTGTTCTCTTATACCAGAGGACAGAAGTACTAAAATGAACTAATCATGCTATCACCTCTGGGAGAACAAAGTTGAAATACTTAGGTTTGTGTTGGGTTTTTATGGGGTTTTTTTTTGTTGGGGGGGAGGGGGGTGGTGTTGGTTTTTTGGATCTTTGGGTTGTTTTTTTTTTGGTATGGAAAAGTGAAGTAAGGGTTGGAGAGACTAATTAATTTTCTCAGTAACAACAAAATGAAACTGTGGTGTTATTGGCAACCTGTCCTGGTAATTGTGGTCTACTGCCTTGCCTAGTAATCTAAATCAAGGTACAGTTTGGCTGGTTGGCTAGTCAAGCACCTGGACAGTGTGTGGGTTTTTCTTTTGCCCACAGACCTGCAGAGCATTCTCTACATTTTCCTGTTTGAGCTTCATGAAGGAGATCTAAACTTGGAAGTGAATTGTCTATTTCTGAAGGAACTCTATCTGAAGAGTAGCATATCTCTTTGACGTTGTCGTGGGTTCACCCCGGCTAGGTGCCAGGTACCCACTCAGTCACTCTATCACTCCCTCTCCCACTGGGAGAGGATAATATTGAAAAAGACTATCAGGGTAAGAAAAGGCAGTTTTATTACAGCAGGGAAAAAATAGAACAAGCAAGCTGAGAGTTGTGTGCGCAAGAGCAGAGGGGAAAACAATCAATCTCTACTTCCCAGCAGCAGCGATGTCCGGACACTTTCTGGGAAGCAGGGCTTCAGTACTCGTGGTGGTTGTTCAAGGAGGCAAACATGGACCAGCCCTGAGTGCCTCCTCCTCCTCCTCTCTTCCTTCCCTTTTATATCTGAGCTGATGTCATATGGTATGGAATATCCCTTTGGCTGACTGGGGTCAGCTGGCCTGCTGGTGTGTCCCCTCCCAGGATCTTGCCCCCCCCATCCCCTTCAGTGGGGGAAGGAATGTCAGAGGGACAGCACAGCTTGGCAGTAGCCAAAACACTGCTCTGTTATCAACACCAGCTACCAAAGCAAAGCCCAGCACTGTAAGGGCTGTGAGCTTTACCCCAGTCAGACCCAATACAGACATTAAGCCAGCTATGAAGTGCTATTAATCACAGGCAGCTGATGATGATGCAATTTGTGAGTAAAGTTTGGTATTTGGATATCTAAATAGAGTATTGGTCTAGTCTAAATGAACTTTTTATTAGAAGTTACTTAGAGCCTTTCTGAAAGGTGCTGTGTTTGGAGCAGAAGGGACTGGAATCTTCTGTTTATCCACAGAACGTTCAGTCTTGAAAAAACTACCATTCTTACCTTGACTCCTCTTTTCTGGAGTGTGTTGTGATTTTGCTCTGGCAACACTCCTTTTAATGGGAAGTTTAATGAAAGGAAAGTAGTTTCCATGTCAGTAAAGATCTAGGCTTCTTTGAAGGGGCTAGTATTGAGGACATGGGTTCTGCTCTCTTGCCCTGGCACGGTGAAGACCTAATGTGATGGCTTTTTAGCTCTGTCTTTGTAAAAGCTCAGTCGTATTCAGAAATAGACAAGGTTCACCAGCTCACTTTGTGTAGGCTGGTGAACAATGTATAATTGGTAATGTTGATAATTACCAATTTAAAATTGGTTTGACCAACTAATCTGAGTTTTGTTAGCTTTGGTGTGAAAATTGCTTTATTTTCATCACTCCAAAAGCTTTTCTTTCCTCCCCACTGGCTCCATGTACTGTGGCTGAGGATACATGTGGAATTTCAGATGTCTTCTGAGTGGATTCTCATGAGCCCACAGTAGCCAGAAATAGCCAGTTGACTCAATATTCCTTGAATCGGTAGGTAGCACTCCAAAAATAGCAAAGGCAAATAAAATAAGAGTTTATTACTGGCACATTAAAAAACAAATGCTTTCAAAAGTTTGGTATACAGCAGTTATATATTTTATATCATTGTTTAAAACTTTAGTTTCAGATATAACCTTCTTAATTAAAAAAAGTATAAAACCTAAGTTTACAGCTGTTTAATTTGCTTAACAAAGAATGTTTAGTTCATTGCATTTTTTCACCACACTGTTAAAAAGGCAATTTCCTCCCTTGTGCTGGTTGAAGTTCTTATTTCAATTTTGTTTGAATGTGACAAATGGTGTTTGATGCATTCATGGAGGTGAGGTCCATTAGTAGGCACTGGCCATGATAAAGCCTTTGAGGAAGGAAGCTTCTTAACTCACTGGTTTCTCTGACAAAGCTTCCTAGCTCTTAGCAAGGATTACTGGTATACTTGTTGTTATACTTGTCTTCCCTTGAGTTTTGGCTACTGGCTTTGTGTTCCCCACATGTTCCCCAGCTCAAGTGTGAGAATACAGCTCCCAGCTGCCACCACAAAATGCAATGGAGTTTCCTTCATTTGGGAAAATGTCAGGAGTGTGAAGGCTGTATGTTTACCTTCAGGAAAACTGCAGTCCTGCTCAACATGTTTTCTCTGACTTCTGCTGATGGCAGGATGACTGGGGAAAAGATTCCTTGGTCAAGTCTGGTATCAGGAGCTGTTCTGGCTTCTTACAAATCCTGTGGTATTCTGGGTGTTAGTGCTAAAATCTTCCTTTTACAGGTTCAGCATTGGTTCTGTTTAATGCCTAGGTATTGTGTAAGTGACCTGAGAATATGAAACATAACACATTAGTCCTGTTATGGAAGCACTGATTTTTATACTTCATAAAATACGAAGTTTATCTTCTGTGTTGAAAACAGAAGACAAGCCAAATCTGATCAATTGGTTTTGAAAGATACTCTATTCGTTCACAAATGAAGTATTTTTTTTTACTCATTTTTTACCTTCTTCTTTAGGAACGTGTAGAAGCTGTAAAAGAGCAGAAAGCTGAGTCACTAAAAGCATCCAGAGAAATTTCATTTTATTTTCATCAACTAATCTACCCGCTCATATCTATCTGTGTAAACTAATTACTTTTTTAATTAGGTAGCCTTTTTGATTGCTTATGGAGAGCTGTGGTGAAATTTACTGCTAATTATGCAGGGGCAGAAGGAGGCCTCTGGATTGTTAGGAAAGATGAGAAAATTTTATTTCCTTTTGTTGAAATTGAGAGCAAGTAATAATTGATACATAAATAATGTGCTTATTTTTCAAATTTCAACCTATTCAGCCTCTGTTAACCTTATTAATTGAGGCTCTTTCTGTGGGTTACTGAGTTTCCTTCCATCTAATGTAACATCTACAGTAACTTCAGAACAGTAAGAAAACAAAACGGTTGTAGAAGTTTTTCTTCTTTCTGTTAAAGGTAATGTTTATGTTGAGTGGTTCTGGAGTGGTGGTGTTTGCCCTGAAATGCTGGGTGCTGAAATGTGCTAGCAAGCAGTCTGCACAGTTCTAGAGCTGATTTTTTCACTGTGCTTGAATTTGTATTCAGAAAACTGGAGAAGGTGGCAATTACACATCCCTTTTGCCATCACCTTTGAAGTCCTAAGCCCATAATTTGGATTTATTGTGAGCCCTCTGTTACATATGATAACAGAGCATAGTCAAGACTGCACATGGAAGAGAACTCAGAAGCGGTTCTCCTTTGTATAAGAGAACCCCATAGAAGTGGGTTCCCTGAGAGATCGGATGGGAGAAGGGTTGTTAAGATGGTTAGGCCATGGACAACACATTTTCTTCTCCCTCAGTTTGTAGTCCTGCTCTGGATCTGTATGAATGGTGAGACTTTGAACTAAATTGGCTATTTCCCTTGCAGTTGTTTCCAGCAGGTCCCACAGTTCACTTCTTACCTTGCAAGTTCCATCGTCATGATTTCAGCTACACTTCAAACTTTTGGCTTCCTGTCTTTGCCCTGAGTGAGCTAATTTGTGCACAAATTAACACATAAAATAAAATGACAAGTGGGAACCTAAAGTATTTTTGACATTGTGTGTGTTTGATGCATGTTCAGAAATGTGAATAAGAAGTGAAAAGTCAAAAAAAATTAGTTCATCTGGTCCTTTCATTAAGGAAGACCATTTTCACCTTGAGTCCCCTGTGTTGTAATGTGCAGTACAAGATCTGAAGTCAGGTAGATATCACTGAATCGTCTCCTTTGACAGGACTCTGGGAATCTCCTCTGTGCTGTAGTCAAAAGTAAATTTCAGCTGTGTCGCAAATCTTTTTGAGTGAGGGGTAAGTGCTGCTGAGACAGGATGAATATTCATCCACCTTTTGATGCTTTTCCCTAAAGTGTAAATATGAGGCATGATCAGCAGTCCCTGTGTCATGAGTGACTGAGCTGCTTGGTCAAGGGAAAACCTCCAGGAAGGCATCTCCAACAGCCTCCACGGGCAGTCTGTTCCATTTGAGAGCTCCATTTGTCTTACTTGTTTTCTGAGGAAGGAACCTGTCCAATATTTTTTCCCCTCCTTGTAATGTAAGTTCATTGCATCTTACTCTGTCTGCCAAGAAAATTTTATTATTTTCTCCTGTAATTCAGTATAAGCTTGAAGACTATTACCATTGCTACCCTCAGTATTTTCCAGGCTAAAATGTTTGGATTTGTTTCTTCTTCTGTGTAGACCATTTTTCAGTCTTTTCAGTAGTTTTCACTATTTCCCTCTGAAACCTTATTTGTTCATCCCTTTTAGCTGCAGCTTCTAGCTGCAATAATGCTTCTAGATAAAGCCTTTCTAATAAGAAGGGGAGTGTGTGTAGTTGCCCGTATCTCATGAACTAAGCTAATGTTTTGCATGTAATTCACTGAAATTCTTCTGTATCTCTCAGAAATGGTGTCTAATGTTTACTTTTTCCTATGTTGGTTCAAGAGAAAATTGCTGCTGCCATGTGTAAGTTTGCTTTATTTTCTTATTTAAATATGTCCTTACAAAAAGAGTATTTTAAACTTTCTCCAGTTTGTCAGAAACCTTTTAATCTCTGCTACTGTCTTTGAAGATACGGAACACCCTTGTATCACTCACATATTAAATGCACACACTTTCTAGTCTCCTTCTTTTGTCATACAGGTCTGTTGAAGAGAACTGTACCTTTTTCGGTGATCAGACCATCCAATTTTAGTAGTAAGTTCTTGGTGATTGCCGAGACATAAGAAGCTGTGCAGCCACCTGTCATACTAATGTGGCAATTCTGAGGACTCCAGTCTATTAGGAGTAAATCTGGCCCAGTTACTGAGCATCCCCCTTGATCTGAACCTCTGGAGTTAGACCAAGGGCTTGAAGTCCCTCTCCCATCCCCCATACCCCAAGTGTTAGAACACATATTGACTGCAGCTCCATTGAAAGGTTACACCAGAGATGGGGAAGGTAGACTGCCAAAATAGGATATTGTTATGGGGAAATAGAACAGCTCTGTGTGGTTTAGGCTTTTTTTGGATTTAACCCAAAATAATTGTGTATAGTTAGCTCTTTCCTTCTCCTAGAGGATGTTGGCAGTCTGAAAACATGCTGCTGTCCCTTCAGAAGTTAGACAGTTCCAGAGGTATCTGGAGAGAAAGTATTTTCAGGTGTGAACATACCTTGATTTTCATCAGTGAGGCTGGCTACTTCCTGTACTGTGGAACATGCTTGTTTTTAGAGAACTTAGTGGTAAGGCAGAGTACCATCTTGATTGAGGATGCAGTAGTAGGGAGCTAGGAAATGGCTTGGACAGAGACGTATTAGGCAAACATGAGAGACCACTCACCCTAGAAACTACCGCAGCAAGAAGCTTTTCCTAGAGCTTATGTGGTAGTTAAAGGCCATGTGACTTTCATTTAAATGCCAGCTTAAGCCATATAAGAATCCTACTTGCCTTCAGCCACTACAGGTCACACCTATTTAGCTTTCATATGCATTTATTGTGGTACTTGGCAACTGCACATCATTTTTCTGTGGGCTTGTTTTGCACAAGTGTGTATTCTTTCTTCTGAAGAAGAGCAATTTTTATTTTAAACCCTGCTTTTACCCAGCAGACTTGGCATCTCCTTTTCAGCTCAGTATTTATTCACCACACCCCACTCAATGGCTGCTAGCAGACTCATGATGCAATCTGCTTTGTGCACTCCAGCCACCTTTCCCAGTGAAGGTTCATAGAAGAACCTGGGTGAAGTGAATATCCAAAGACAGATGTTCTTCTCAATAGCAGTTCATATGTGCTGTGACTCAGCCAGTGTCTGCTTGTCAGTCCCATGCCTAGAACACAGTGCTGGTAAGGAGATACGCATGTTCTCTTACGAAACTGTACTGTCAAAACACGTTTCACCTCTTAGCCCTCTGTGGTACTGGTCTGGGGTCACATCAAAAGTAGATCATTCTGACTGACTCAATCAGCAATCTTTTGGTGTTGATCTGTCAGAGCAGTGCTTAAGAGTGATGGAGAAGTAGACATTACTCTAAATGTGCTTAAGGTACACAAATAAGTACTGAAACAGCAGTTTACTCAAACTCAGGCAAATTAACAAAGAATTTTATTGAGTATTCAATTTAGCACCACACAAAAGGTACACTGTGCTTTGTGTTGCCTTTAAGAAACATGCCAAAACACTTTCAAACTAGAAAAACTAATGTAAAAAGCTTTCTTGTTTATCAACAGAACTTACTATTTGCTTTAGAGAAGCTACTCTGAAAAAACCACTGCTTTTGTACATAATGTTTTAATGGTCTTCCAGGCAGACTAGGTGTTGTTCCCTTACCCATTAGCTCTCTTCCATGTTCTGGGGTTTGAACTTTGTTCAAAAAAAGTATCACTTAGGCCAAGGTGCTTTCAAGAAAAGCATTCAGTCCAGAACTCTTATTAGCAGATACAACTCACAATATACTAGTCGCCTGCTAAATTCTGTTTCCTGAAAAGTAGAAGAATTTTGATCAATATAAGTTGTATGAATTGGGCTCTACAACTCAGTGCCATGCACACTGAGAATGATCTGGAGTCAGCTTCTGTCTTGGACTCAAACAAGGAGTACTTGATAAAACTACAGAAAAATTACACCATAGAAAAAAGGTAGGCTGGGAAGGTTTATTTGGTCTGCCTTCTCTTTCAATATGGATTTTTATGCTGTAATGGCTTGAAATTATTTCAAATATAAGGTGCCTCTAAAGCCCATGTCAGTGGGTTGGAACTAGATGGAACTTTTCCAACCCAATCCATTCTATATGCTGTTTAATTCTGAAGTATTTACTGGTGCCTCACATAGCCAAACTTTTAGCCTGAACTGCTCAGATTTAAGTTCTCTATATTAACTATTACATTTACTTTAAATGGGCTTTATTTCTTTTTTTTTTTTTAAATTGGGGTGAACTGGAAATATATCTATTTTGTCTGAATATGGAACACACAAATGTTTCAGAATATTCTTTATTTGATGCACCTTGCAGTTAGAGAAAGCTCAGTTTGCATAAAGGGAACTTCAGCAAGTCAACAAAAATAGTAGAGCCAAAGTGAAATGAAACTGTGGAATGGACCCCGTGCTAATGCATATAAAGAGAAAACTGGAAAACAGCTAGGCTTCCAGCTTCACTGACTCCAGTATGGAACGTGCTTCTTTATACTCTTCAGCTTCTTCCAATTCCTTTTCATTTTCCTGTAATAAAAAACAACATTTTTGAGTATTCTGAAAATAACTGTTGTGGGATTAAATTTAAGAGGGTAAAAAAACCTGCTAACAATAAGGAGAAGGCTGAGGTATTCAACGTTTTTTTCTTACTGGCAGCTTCTTCCTACACCTCTCAAGGGACTAGATTACAAAATAGGGGCTGGGAGAGCAAAGTCCCTCCCACTGTAAGTAAAGATCAGGTTCATGACAAGCTGAGGAACCTGAGTGTATCGAAGTCTATGGAACCTGACAAGATGCCTCCCAGAGTCCTGAAGCAATGCTTAATGTAGTTGTCATGCTCCTCTCCATGACATTTGAAAACTCATGGCAGTCAGGAGAAGTCCTTAAAGATTGCAAAAAGGGAATTGTCATTGAGGACTGCATGGTCCTCCACAACATCATTCTCTGTAAATTGGAGAGAGGTGGATTTAATGGGTGGACTCTTCACTGGATAAGGAATTTGCTGGATGGTCACAGCCAGAGAACTGGTCAATGACTCAATGTTTGGATGGAGATCAGTGACCAGTGGTGTCCCTTGGGGGTCTGTACGATGACCAGTGTTATTTAATATCTTCATTAATGACAGAGAAAGTAAGATCCATAAGTGTGCAGATAACACCAAGCTGAGTAGCTCAGCTGACGCATCTGAGGGATGGGATGCCATCCAGAAGGAACCTGGACGAGTTTGAGAAGTAGGCCCATGGGACTCTCATGTGTTTTAACAAGGCCAAGTGCAAGGTGCTGCACCTGGGTCAGAGCAATCCTGGTAACCAGCACAGGCTGGGGATGGACAGATCAGAGCAGCCCTGCCCAGAAGGACTTGGGGGTGCTGGGGGGTGAGAGGCTGGACATGACCCAGCCATGGGCACTCACAGCCCAGAGAGCCAAACGTGTCCTGGGCTGCATCCAGAGCAGTGTGGGCAGCAGGGCCAGGGAGGGGATTCTGCCCCTCTGCTCTGCTCTGCTGAGACCCCACCTGCAGTGCTGCATCAGCTCTGGGGTCCCAGCACAGGAAGGACATGGACCTGCTGGAGCGAGTCCAGAGGAGGCCACCAAGATGATCAGAGGGATGGAGCACCTCCCTTTTTGGACAGGCTGAGAGCTGGGTTTGTTCAGCCTGGAGAAGAGAAGGCTCTGGGCAGCCCTCATAGCAGCCTTTCAGTACTTACTGGGGGCCATCAAAAAAGATGGGGACAGATTTTTTACTAGGACCTGTTGTGACAGGACAAGTGGTGATCGTTTTAAACTGAAAGAGAATAGATTCACACTAGATATAAACAAGAAGTATTTTACAGTGAGGGTGGGTGAAGCACTAGGTTGCCCAGAGAGGTGATAGGTGCCACATCCATGTAAATATTCAATGTCAGCCTGGATGGGACTCTAAGCAACCTGATGTAGTTGAAGATATTCCTGCTCATTGCAAGGGAGTTGGAACAGATGATCTTCAAAGGTTCATTCCAACCCAAACCATTCTATGAAATGAGGGATATATAATTTTTGAAAACACACATTCTACATCACGGAACAGATGATCTTCAAAGGTTCATTCCAACCCAAACCATTCTATGAAATGAGGGATATATAATTTTTGAAAACACACATTCTATATCACTCAAAGCAACGGTAAATTCTTTTGTCCTGCTTAAGAGACCTACAGAAACTAACTGTTTAATCCAATTTTCAATTGCTGCAGTTATTTATCCAAGTGCATCTAGGAACTGCAGCACTTCTTGATCAGTGGAGTGTGATGCAATACTCACTAGTAGTTGAGTAAGCTCTGCATGTGCAACTTCTAGTCTGCGCTGGCAGTCTGGAATCATCATTCGTGACTCTTGTAGGATCTCGATCTGTGAAAATTAGAAGTCAATGAAGTTAGAATATATTCCAGACAGAAACATTATCTTTTAGGATAAGTTTTTACTCTGAAAAATCAGCAATCTAGTCTTTATCTAGGAACTTCAGAACAGCTGCACCTAGCTTCTGAATAGGCTTCTTTTCTTAAAAGATACTCAGCGTAATAGCATAAACCTGTTAATTTACAGGACATTTCTGTTTACTCTGTGCTTAATTGAATATCAAGTATCAAGTGCAATACAGTATACAGAATAATCTTTCCCTTAGGTAAAAAGTACAGCTTAGTAAGGTTTTCAGCATTTGTTAAAAAGTCTATTTAAAACAAACTTTCTCCTGCTGTCATGAAGCAGCTTCATCCAAAATGGGATCAGCTGGTTATATAAATATCTCCTGCATCTTTTGGGTAATAAAGAAAAAGAATGTTCAGATAATACCCCATAGAGATAATTACTGCATGAAAAAAGTTATTGAGTTATTGATCACATTGTGTGCAGACTGCAGGAGGCTCTGACTGAAAGACAAAGGTAAAGAAAAATGAAAAGCAAAGACCAGCAGGCTCATATTTTTGATGGTTATCATGCATAAAAAGTTATTACATATCCTTGTGCTTCATTTTAGGAGAAAGATTATTCTCACCATGCACTTTGAACAAAATTACTAAACTGGCACCCCACTGAATCTGAAAATCCTGCCACCTCCTAAAGAAAACAACGTCAGTTTTAAGAAAGGGAACATTTATTTCATGGAGCATTTCTGGATCTGAACACCAAAGACTGAGAAGAAAAGATGTGCAGAGTTGTTCAGTAATGTTAAATCTATTTAGAAATGAAAATCTGTTAGATATTTAGATATAAAACATCTCTGTTCAGGATAACCTGCAACAGAAAGCCTTCTTCTTAAATGGCTTTTTTCTTGCTGTCATTCCTATGTTGTATTGTCCTGCTACTATTAATGCTGCTGTACCAAAAGGTCATTGCAAAAGGGATGTTAGGCTATAGCAAAGAATGCATTTATGTATTCAGGGAAAGCTTTATGTAAAAAGACATTATCATGAAGTTTTTAAATGTCACTTAGTCCAGTTGGTTTTGAGAGAAAAAACTTTAGTTTCTAATTTTACACTTTCATCAGTCAATGTAACATCCATAGAATGAGGTGTGCCATAAACTGCTTGAGATTACGCCTTTTGCTTTATGTAGTAGAATACCTACAGGAGTGAGAATATCCAATAATTACTTCCTTGCACCACACAAATACTAAATATTTGTGTGTTGTACAGCTGGCAGATGACATGAAATTAGTAATTTATTTGATATGAGCCACTAGATAAGTGACCTGGGAAGGCATGTAAATCTAGAATCTGTAAGTTATAGTCCTGCTTACTCTAAAAAATGAACAAATCTACCCAAATCATTCTATTCAAAACAACATTTGACTTATTTCTAAAGGGTTACCCAAGTTTTATTTATATCTGCCAGTGATTATGCAATGATGAATAAAAATCAGAAGGATGATAAATCCTAGAACTATATTCAGTAGGTGCAAACAGCTGGAGATTAGAACAGGAATTTTGTGGAACCATTACCATTTAACTTCTGAATAAACCACTTTTTTTTCAAGTAATGCTGATAATCCCAGATAGACTATTTACTTTTACAAATAAACATAAAGTCAAAAGCTCAAATAATTATATAAGGTTTATGACTGGATTTTTACAAGTGTTTGTACTCCAAATTCTATCAAAATTCTGCCTGACTTTTGGACAGAACTGTAAGAATAAGAAGCACGATAGCCACTCAAACTCCAATGCCAGGCACTGCAACCATTTCCACCCCTGTGACGTGCACTGCAGCTACTCAAATTCCACTGACCCGGCCACAGCAATTCCAGTTCCAGATAAGGACACTGTTTAACCCCAGCCAGCAACTACCAGGCAACAGCTCACTTGCTCCTGCCCCTAGCCTAGTGGGGATTAGATAACAGGAAGAAAAGGTAAACCTTGTGGGCCGAGATAAGAACAATTTAATAACTTTAAAAAATACAGTAATAATAATGAGGGAGAGAGAGATATCAGTTTTATCAGCTTAAAAAAAACAGAAGCAGAGTATGTTGATTTGGGATTTTTTTCCCAGCTGACCCACATCTAACCAAGAGATTTAGAGATATGCAGAACCACAAATAATTTGAAAGCAACAAAAACACCCCCCCAAAACAAAATAAAAAACCCCCAAACAAACTCCATAGGGCTCTCCTTGCTGTTAGGACATCCTGATATACTACTGAGTCACATGGTATAACGGCAGTATTGTTTCACGTGACAAGAGTGGTGTTCTAAACACCAGTAGAAGAGGTAGGCTAAAAAACATTACAAATGTAAAGGAGTTCTATATGTACCACTTATATACACAAAAATAAATATATAGTCTAGCTTTTAAATACTGCCACATAATCATCTGCCTGTTTTCTGTTGCACAGATAATCCTAAAAGTATGGACCTACTCAAAGATGGCCAAGATAAGAAAAAGACATGCAGATAACTCCTAAAACAAGTGCTACTGGTCTGAACTACATTTCCTCAAAAAATCTGTAAAACACTTGGAATCCATTGCCTAATTACAGCCATATCTGGTGGAAGAGCAGGACCTAAAAGAAAAAAAGTAATCTCTAAGTATCACAAACACCAAAGGTTCCAAAATTTAGTAATCCCACTAAGTAAGATTAGTAGCACACAAAAATAATCATGCTAAGGCTACTGGTTGGCTAATCCACATTTGTACCTTAAATCCACACCACTGTAGTACTTCTCAACTCAGCAATAAACAGGGAGTAGTATCAAGGCACTGAGCCTTGAGTATCAGTGTGCTTGGCAAGGAAGGTGGTGTGGGAATATAGAGAATAGTACAGCATAGATAATGTTGGAAGAAGCGGGGCATAGGGAAGGCAGGAACTCAAACGAGATACAGCATTAAGGTGAATTTGGACAGAAAAAAAACCCCACAAATGCACACAAGAATTGTAGGAAACCCAGTTTTATGAGTTCTATTTCATTTCAGGCCCAAAAAAAGCCTGAGCTATCCAAAAATACAACAGCACACTTGCTGCAGGCAAATTGTCAAATACATTGATCAAAAGACTCCTGAAGGACCTTGAAGGAAAGCTTCAATTAAAAACTGGAGAACACTGCTTTGTTTCTTGAGTGGTTCAAGAAATGGCCATGTGTCAACAACAAACCACCTACCACTTCTAGCATGAAAACTGAAGTAGGAGGAGAAAACCCTTTAGAAGTAATACCTTGGTATTTCAAACGAGTTTTCTTTGCAGCTTCTCTCATGTAAGGGCTAATCCTGTTTCTTCTAAATCAAATCACTTTAGGACATAAAAGACAAGAAGTCTGGAGTCCAAAAGGTACTTACTTACTTGCCTAGGTAAGAAGGAAAACACTCTTTGGAAAACAGAAGGGGAAAAGGAGGATCACAGTAAATGATTTTTCATAATTCGGTTTCTTTCATAAAGTTTGAATGCATCCTTAATATCAAGTCTGTGTTAGGAATACTATCCTGTACTTAGTCCAGAGAATTCCAAGTTGCTGGCTTTTCAGAAACAAATTTTGCTTGTTAAGGATACTGTCCAAATACATAAGGAGAAGCATTAGATCTTCACTTGCATTTCCACTGCCTCTTTACCAAGCATCTAGAGCTAGAAGTCATATTATTTTAAAAAATCATCTATTCTTAGGGGGCAGAAAAACTAATTATGCAAATGAGACTGATGTGAAACTGTACATTTAATCTAATCTTAATCAGTGAGAAGAATGAAACTTTGAACCAATCAGGTGGGGAGTTGGAAAGAGTTCAGAAAAGTTGGCTCAAAAAGCCAACTAAACTAACCATAATATTTCTTTGAAGCTAAACAGACATTTAAAAAGTTCTAGAACATTACAATCTTCCTTTCAGCAAGAAGTCCTTAATTGCTTAATTAGAAGCAATTCTTAAAATGTGTAACTACAGATATTTTTTCTGAGAAACATCTCAAAGTCTTTACTGTATGCAAAATATTGTTCTGAGCAAACTTTCTTGGTATTATATAACTTTCTTTGAAGTCTCCATATTTTTAATAACCTAAAATTTTAACAACTTCCTGAATGTGAAGTGCACTAAATAAAGAAGAAGTGAAGATGTCATTGGTAGAACTGATTGCTTTCAAAATGGATCAGGCAATTTCTGAATGAATCAAGACTGTTTTCTGCGAAGGCTTCTGTCCCTGGTCTCTGAAAATACCTTCAAATAGTACGTAACATTTAATTTCAGCAGAAGTTCACAGCCATCACTGTTTTTGACTTTCATGGTATCTTGCAGGTCACTGTGGCAATACAATGATGCAGTCAAATAATCTGATGAATGGGCAACACTAAAAATAGGAATTGAATTCATTAGTTCTTGAAGCACCAGATCTTCAGAAAGGCTACTGTTCTTGTAGATCTTCAAGTCTCAGTCTGATGAGGCAGAAGACAGCTCTGCTCTATAAATGCAAATCTTTATTTGTATACAAATTCTTTATTTGTATTTCGTTCCTATGGCATAATGAAAGCAAGGCAGGACACAGATATATGAACTAAGAATTTACTAAAAAAGTCGGTTTAGCTTTTTCAAAAAGCGCTTTCTCCTATCTTTTGTTGATTTTGTATTTGAATTTTGTTTAACCTATTCTTCCACTGTTTAAGAATAGAGACAGTATGCCAGAAGGTTATGTTTATGACTATTAAGTGAAAATAATTTTAGTTTACAGTTTTGATTTCTGTGAATATTTGAGAGAAAGAATCTGAGAAATATGTGGAGAAAAAACATACTCAAAAGGCAACATAGTTAGTTGAAAGAATATAAAGACCACAGTGAAACACAGACATTTCACACTTCTGTAGAAAATAAACACCAATCTCTCAAACCCAAGCCCTCTTCTCATGAGCAGGAAATGTGACACTTTTTCTTCCAAAAGGGTATGTACCAACTGTCTGCAACTACTGTCCTTGTGGGAAGCCCTCCAAGGAAAATTGTAACCATACTGTGACACTAAATCATACTGTTGAGCAGACCGAAGTGCAGCATGCCCCTTCCTAATCTATGACTTCACTACAAACTCCAGCAGATCTGCATCTGCATACCCACTTGCTCTTTTCCTCTGAGGTGTGTGATTTCACCAAAAGGATACTGGTGTACTCAAGAGCTGGAACATTTCCCCTTCGTATTAACTATCAGCCATTCTCACTTTGCTGTAACATCTGCAGTTAGCAGCAAGCACTTGGTTTACCTACATCCATCCAGACAATGTATTTACTACAGGTTCTTAGTATTTCTGAGAAAGAGTTTGTGATGGTGTCACGCACAGTTAGTGAGTAACAGCCATCCTGACACAGAGTGCTAAGTAATCCATATACATATATGTGAACTATAATCCTCATAGTTTAACACTGTAAAGAAATTTCTGTGGCTGCTTTTTATGACAGGATTTTAGTCTAGTATTTATATAACATGAGTCTGGAAAAAAGAGATTCCTCTATTTAAAGATGACTATGATTAAATGAAAACAAATAAGCATTTTATAAAACAAGTTCTAGGATAGTTTACCTGCTTCTTAATTCCATAATCATCACATGCTTCAGCTTTCATTTTTTCAATCTTTTCTTCTTGCTGTTTTGCTTCTTTTTCATACATAACTTTTTCTTTTGCCAGCCTGCAATTAACAACCAAGTGATTGTGTTAATCTGGTTCTATTACAATAAGAAGTTACATCAGTGATAACAGCCCCCCACCCAGAAGTTAAGATAATATGCACTTTTATAAATAAAAGCTTTCAATGATTGCGAAAAAACTGTATCTAGGAAATGCTGAATCTAGCTCTAATATATAAAGAGTGTTTTCTCCACTTATCTTGATGTTGGGTCACAGACAAAAGTAACAGGTCCATAATTTATATTACAAGAATTTTCTTTATTTCCTGTCTTTCAAAGTAAAAGAAATCCATGTTTTAATCCTAATAACGGACCCATACTTGGGATCAGGATGCTTCAAGAGTAAGTAAGTTTGAAGATCAGAGAAATATGTCCTACAGTAACTATTACATTGCAATCCTATTACCAGACTTTAGTATCTGTTACTGCAATTTTGCTGTTGCATCTCCCACTTCATTACGTATGTTCATTAGGTGTATGTTAGATTACACAATACTAGATATGAAACAAAACATCCTTCAGGATCTGAAAAATACTGGAATAATTTCTCTTCAGCTAGCTCAGGAGCAGAACAAACACAGATACTACTGCAGACCTGATATGCTGAAGAAAATCCTTCCCCAAACAAGAGTAAGATCAACCTATATAAGATTGTTTGAAGAGAATTTAACATCCAAAAGAAGATAATCAGATCCAAGAAGCAAAGAATATACAATGAAAAGAGAATATACAATGAAAAGAGAATAAATAAAGGTCTAGTAGAGAGCTTCATGACCACATTACTGCATCAGTGCAAATTAATTCATAATTTGTCACAGTTAAGTACCCTACTAGGAGTGCTGAGGATGGACAGAATGTTATTGGGCTGTCAAGAACCTCTGTGAACTGAAGCTACCACAAAAGCACCACTGCAGCTCTATGGCAAGAAAAATGCCATCGAGAATATACTGATAACGCAACAGCTGGAACGCTCCCTGTTTTTCACACGAGTTTATTTGTTAAAACAGCCTTAACCCATGGCTCCACAGCAGTCAGTCTAAGCTGGGCTGTAGAAGCATGCACCTGAACTCATTTCAGTCTTTAAGGAGTCACA
>JAVTVJ010000662.1:65000-102500 GCA_034509425.1 Eopsaltria australis
TAATGTAAATCTTGAGAGATGGTCTTAGCCAGTTCAAGTGTCCTATGGTTCTCATGTGCTGATAGTTTATACCGGTGCCGTTCTTCGGTAGTTAAGTTTCCCAAGCAAGAACAACTCCCACTCACTCCAGGGAGTTGGGCCAGTGTGTTTCCTCTCCCTCCATCCTGACATATACAGTTAACATCTTCCAGAATTCAGAGACATCCACAGGAGTGACATAAACACCTGTCATGGTTGGACACTGGCCCAACACCAGGCACCCAGAAGCTGCTCGCTCACCCTCCCCTGCCACAGCTGGGCAGAGGAGGGAAAAATTTAACAAACGGTTAATGAGTTGAGATAAGGACTAGGAGAAAATACTCCAAGGGCAAAACAGGCTCATCACAGAGATACAAAGTGAGTTTATTGCTAACAAAATCAGAAAAGGATAATGAGAAGTAAAAATAAGTCCTTAAAACACCTTCTTCCTCCAACCCCTCCCTCCTTCCAACCAGCAGCACAAGGAGACAGGGTGGGGGGTTTTGGTCAGTTTGTCACCTGAGATTTTCTTCCACTGCTCAGGGAGAGGAGCCCTTCCCCTGTGACACTGTGGGACCCCTCCCATGGGACACAGTTCTCTGTGAACCTCTCCAATCTCATGAGCAGTAGTCCTCCCAAAATTGCTGTAACATGAGTCCTTCCCACAAGCAGCCAGTCCTCCCAAAACTGCTGTGGCGTGGGTCACTCTTCCACAGGATGCAGTCCTCCAAGCCTGCTGCTCCAGCCTGGAAGCGGGGACCCATCTCTCCAACAGACCACAGCCTCCTCCAGGCCTCCACCCGCTCCAGTGTGGGCACCTCCCCCATGGGCTGTGGGTGGATCTCTGCATCCCCCATGGATCCCCATGGGCTGTGGGTGGATCTCTGCATCCCCTGTGGATCCCCATGGGCTGTGGGTGGATCTCTGCATCCCCCGTGGATCCCCATGGGCTGCAGGGGCACAGCTGCTTCACCATGGTTCTCATCACGGCCTGCAGAGGAATCTCGGCTCTGGTACCTGGAGCACCTCCTCCCCTCCTTCTCCACTGACCTTGGTGTCTCCATGGTGTTTCCCTCACATGTTCTCCCCTCCTCCTCTTCTCTGGCTGGAATTAAAACTACATCACTACTTTTGTTTTGGTTTCTTCTTAAGTGTTATCACAGAGGCATTACCATAATCTCTAATTGGCCCAGGGTTGGCCAGTGGCATGTCCACCTTCAGAGCCATCAGGGACTGGCGCTGTTGGACATGGTAGAAGCTTCTGGCAGCTTCTCACAGAAGCCACCTCAGTGGCCTCCCCTGCTAAAAAAACCAGGCCATGCAAAAACAACACAACAGCTGTGTGACATTATGGAGCTGTGCACTTTCTTGTGCCAAAAATGTTGTACAAAATACGATTTGGAAGGCTTAAGGACATTCTTATGTTCAAATCAAGATACCACAACCCAATAGAACAAAGGCTTCATTTAGTACTGTATAGCTAAAATCCAGAAATTCCTAAGAGTTATCATTTCCTGAATTTTATTTGCAAATCACTATAATTTCATTATATACAGTGTAAGGTTGAGCTGTTCTGAAAATGCAGAAAAGCCTTAGAGAAGCAGATAGAGAAATCTGTCCAAGTCCAGTTTTACCCAACATGTCTACAAGATATCTAAATATTCAAAGTCAACATAGATTTGTTTTTTTTTTATTCTCTACAGATTCAGTATCCCTTTGGACATTAAAATGTTATTTACACTTCACTCTTCATCTTTTATCCTGGAGTTTCAAGATAAGACCTCAAATTTGAAGATAGTAATGATTTTTTTTTAAAAATTAGCCATTTCTGTGAAGAGTAACTTATCTAAATACTAAGACAAAGAGTCACAATTAAAATAATGACACAAAATATTTTGCAGTTGGGTCAGATGTTAAAAAAATGCTAGCAATGTAAAGAAGTTTCATTTTTTAATATATTTTGTTGCAGTCTACACCTATCATTCTGCTTTCTAGCAAGTGCTGGCAGTTCACAAATTATCACAAAGTATATGAAAGCTTTTGATTAGAAGCACGTGGCAAATAATTACAGTACCTACTAATGACTAAATTTTTGTTTTCCTCCCCTTAAAAATAAGTCTATGAACCAAAAATTCCCAAGTCTTTCCTTTCCTTTCTAACACCAAATGTTAAAGAAGTAAAAACTGACAAAGAACTGCATACAGTAAGTATTAGCTTATTCTCATGCTTCAAGTCTCCATTTATATTAGCTCTTTTCAGCTGTACATAAATGTACAACTGAAGTGAAGGCTCCCACATACCTGTCTTCAATCTACTGACAACAAGCTGGCTTTCCTTAGTTATTTTTCATGGACCCTGGAGAAGAGGTCTACACCCCAAGAAACAATGGATGAAAATAATCCAAACAAAATAAAAGTATTTTACTAGAATCTCCCAGTCTTTCATGATGAAAAAGTAGAAACATAAGACCCAGTTATTCTACACCTTGTCTCTACTGCCACTCAGTAGTTAACTACTAGGGAAAGAGTATAAAGAAACAAATAAAGTAACATTTCTGGTGGTATACCTGTGTTTAGAAATCAAGCTAAGGACTTTTTATCACTGAAGAACAAAACTAAATCATAAATGTTTTTACAGGCAAGAGGTCAGCTCCTAGCTGTGGCTGCTGCCCTTTAAAAATTCTTTACACATTTGACTTTCACATCACTTAACAATCTCAAAATTTCTGTTTTCTCTATAAGAAAAAGTTTTATTATTTTAAAGCTGGAGACTTAAACCCAGAAGAGCTTGACAGAATCATAAGGTAGAAGGAGAAAAAAAGTCCTTTCCATATCATTATTATTCACTTCCTTCTCCATTTTCCTTTAACTCACTTTCTCTCCCCCACTTCAGCTCCCTAATTGGAAGAGCCAAGTAACACAAGATGGTTTAAGACAGTAAAAAAGCTGACCATTGGTGAACAGAGGTCTTCCTCTCCCTGGCTCTAGCACACATCTCTGCCAGCACTAATGCTCAAATGATCTCTCCATACCAAAACTGCAGGAAATTAACACAATGAACAAAACAAAAAACTCCCCAACAAACAAAACAACAATGACCCTCCCAAAAAAACACCATAAACAAAACAAACAAACAAACCAAAACCCAAACAGACAACAACAATATGACAGTTTTTCTCCTGTGTTAAGCAAATTGAGTGAGCTCAGCAAAAGGTTTGACTAGCATCACAAACCAGAGAAGCAGAGAAGGAGAGAGGAAAATGAGATCTCCATATTTAGGATCACTTTGACTTCTCACAGGACTTCAGTCCCAGTCTGCTTAGAGTGCAGAGTTGCAAGTGCTGTTCTAACTTCTGGCTGCTGCAGAAACATCCCCAAATTGCCCTTCTCACTTCATGACAGCACCTACATTCCTACTCCAGTCCACATACATCAACACTGTCATCTCCTGTAGTTGTATCATTAGCAGCAGCAAGCAGTTCTGCCTCTCTGATAATAAGAAGGGCAGTTTATCTGAAGTTTGACAGATGAAAAAATGAGGCACAATGGGGGTTTTCTACACGCTCCTCTGTACATAGACAAAAATTCTACCTTCTTCCACACTCACAGACAGAACTACTAATGGTGACCTAGAATAAAAGTGGTAAAATGCTACAAGGACAGAACAAGAATATGCTACTTAATGTTCCCTCAACATCAGCAGTTGCTGACAATTCAGGTTCTATGTAAGCCAGAATGGCACCTGCGTGCTTAAGCCACCAAATATAGACTTCTCTCCAGCGTTAGAAAAATCAACACGAGAAACATTTTCCTGGCTGGACTGAGCAAGCAAAACTGTGAAGAAGATGAGGGGGAATTGCTCAGTTTTGCTACTGAGGAAATTCACTTCTGAAAGGACATGCATGTCTTCAGAACAAACGTTACCATTAACCATTGTACATGCTAATATGCCAGGGATTCAGTCTAAGAGCACAGAGTGACAGTATTCATTGACTAGTTAATGAGATACCTATGCTAACTTAGTTCAAAATTAGAAATCTGTAACAGTGTAGCTGTACAAGGTACAGCTTTTTTTCCTTATAGTATAATAAATTCCTTACAGTAAGTATTAATATTAAGAGTATAAAAATAATTTCCTTATAGTATAATGTATTAACACTATTCATAATTATAGGAAAAGTAATTCAGCAACTGTACTAACACAGGCAATGCTAATCACTACCTGCAGGGCTTAAAATACCAGGTCCCTAATCTGCAAATTTTACTTGCACACACTCTTGGGTTCACTAAGGCTACATAAGAATACAAACTCTACAAGCACAAAGGCCCAATAGAAAAGTCAAGGAAGGATGAAGAAATACAGTACTTGACCCAGGTATACAAACTGCCATGTTTTCTTTGCCATGAAACGGATTACTTTCTGTTTTAGACAGGATATCAAGTTTATGAGCTCATTTTCTTTTTCTAGTGACAAAACCGTCACCAAAGATAAATTTTCTCTTATAAGAGTCAATGTGTAACAATACACAAGTATATGCATAATTTTTAGCCTCTTCTGCATCTAACAGCTTACAGAACAGAGTTAACACGACATTTCAGGGTAACTTTTCAAGCTTAGGTTTTGTCAAGAATTACTATTGTAAAAAAGATGAAAATCAGATACATTATTTTTTAAGTCAGAAAATTTTTTTAAGTTAAAAATTACTTGGTTTTAACATTTTTGTATTGTCTGTGTTACAAGAGTCTCTCTGAATCTTCAGGGCTTCACTTGGTCTTTCCTCTACAGAAAGCTGTAAATACTATGAAGCTCAAGAACTTCCGTTTTAGAGAAGAACTAGAAATGAAGCCTCTGATGTGGAAACAGCTCAGGTTGCCAAAGATCTTCACTTCATTTTCCCTTTATAACCCAGGCATCATCTTCAGTCAAGACCTTTAGTTTTGGAGAAAAAAAATACAGAATCTACCTCCTTCCTTGTAGGTCCCCCCCAGTTGGGGACAACCAACTGTAAGTACCATAATAATGAGAAAAATTAAATAGAATTGCAGTCATATTATGTGCATAGGCAATTCACAATGCATCAGAAAAACTTACTACAATTAAAAGAAAAAACAATGGACCGCATGGTCTTGAATGAGATGTCCACCTATACAATACGTATAATTCAATAATACTTAAAGTCAAGCCAGGATGGATTATGGTTGTTAGCATACCTGTAATTCATCTTCTGTATATACAACACTACCATGAATTTCTTACAATTTTTCTAGATTTCCCATGGATCCACATTCTAATTCAACAGAAAATAATTATTTGTAACTGTTTAATCCACACAGGTATGTGGCTCCACACCATGAAGAAAAATAAAGACAAAAGCACTATGCATATGCATAAAGGCATCAAACCAGTACTACCAAGCAACTGGAACTGCTGTACCTCCAAACTTTTCAAAGAATGCTTAAATAACTGAAAGTTAAAAGCCACAGTTTTGCACATTTTCTCACCCAAATGAAAATTTTAAAATAAGGAAAAAATGCTTTCATCGTTAATATTGTATCACTAACAACACTTATGGTCATAAACCTGCTGGGCGTATTTTAATTTGCCAATTAAAATGATAACAGTAATAGATTATCATGGTCAGCATGGACATGCAGAAGACAGTTTTACTTCAGGTGGAAGAAGATAATGGTAAAAACAAACATCTGAGATGCCAGATTTTTTTTAAAGAGGTAATGGGATGGAAGAAGGAATGAGAGAGACAATCTTTTACAGATCTGGTCATTACTAATTTAAATTTGTGAAGTATTTCTAACAAAGGAATCACTTAGGTCTGCTCTAAAGGTATAATAACCATTGGAATCAAATCCATTTAAAAAAAAAAAAATCTAACAAACCAACACACTATGCAATTTCCACAGCAACAACTGTGTTCTTGTCACAGCTGTTTAAGATATGTGTGGGTACCATTTGTTATTGTGAAGTTAAAAGAAAACTTGTATTGAAAAGAATCAGAGAAATAGGAAACCCTTCAAAAAAAAGAGGCTTATTTCCAGACCTTCCAAGTACTTATCCAGGTTGGTGACTCTGTATGTCACAGATGTTACCTCAAACAACATGTAATTGCAGGTGCACTCTTTTCTCAGACCACATAAAATCGGTTTTTTTATGGGGGAAAGAGACTACATTAGTTAAGTATCAAAGATTTAAGCAGTCTTCAAACACAGGGCCAACTGAAGACTTTATGTATCCAATCCTGATGCCAGATGCACTAGAAAAGGTATTTAGGATGTATCTAAGTAGCTCTGGACCACAACTGCTAATACTGAACCCAAATTTGCAACTCCAGGACTGAGCTGGTGACAACCCCAGGCAAGAGATACACAATCTGCACTCTGAGGAGGGTTATTTAACCCTTTAGAGTTAGTGGCTTTGGGAGTCAGCTTGTATCCAACAGAGGATTCTGTATATTCATGCTCTTGAGTCCCTGAACTCTCAGATGTGTAGTACACACACATTAAATCGCTTTATCATGCTGACTCAGTACAGCTGAGCAGCTCTGCAGATCAGTCCCCAATACCCAAACAATATGAGATAACTCTAGCCCTTCCCATTCATTGAGCTAACAAACAGATGTTGCACACAATCTTCTAATTATAACATGAATAAAGAAGTGATGTGAATATCTTATCAATACATTGGTGCTATGAGTCACAGTGAGGGTCTATCGCTAATGGGCAACATCCAAGAAAGCAACCATACTTCATAAGGTGGACAGAAGATGGAGAAAATTTCTGACTCACACCAGAAATAGCAGATTTCTTGAGTAACCAAGAACACAAACTAGTTTTGTGCTTGAATTAGCAATACAGCAAACAAGCAAAGGGAGTCTTTGCATTCTTCATATTTGTCTCACCAGTAAAATAATTCAATTTAAGAGAATTGTTCACATTTATATTTAAAATCAGACCAACAGTTTTGTGTAACTCGCAGAACTTCCTGTACTTGGAGTGAGGGGAGAATCAGAGTAAATTGCTTTGTAGTATGATGCTATTTCACAAAGAGGAAAAACAGTATCAACACCAGTGCAGCAGGCAAAAGAACAGTCTTGCAAAGATACCACAGTTTTAGAACAGTAAATTTTAAAAAAAAGGGAATTGCTTCGCAAAAAATCAATACACTTTCCCCATAGGTTCATGATGTAAAATTCTATAATCAAGGCTTGTAGATTCGTAATTATGGTATGTCAGCCACATTTAAACAAGCATGTTAAAAGATTGTTAAAGTTAAACTAACACAATTGCAATGTGAATTGTCTTAGTCTCATTCTAATCTACTTGTGTCACTTCCACTTAATCAGATGGAAACTATGGGCAAATGTCAGTGCTATTTTCACACAGCCCGACTTACTTTGTTTGCGGTGGTTTTAAAAATAATTTTAAAATGCAAATAAGATATTTTAGAAGAGTTTTTTTTCCCTAATAAATTCTCTCACAAACCAGCAGGTTGTTGTTTGGATTTACTTAGAGTAAAACTATTTTGAAGCGATTAAACAGGAAGTATTGCTTACTAGGACATAAGCCATAAATACAGAAAGCATTACTACTCATGTTCATCAAATCTACTTCTTTTGAATTACAAACTATTGAAAGTATAAAATCACCAAGAGCCTGGCTAACAGATTTGCAAAAAATGCAAAAGATCTCCCTATTTCTAGTTTAAATTTCTTTCACTGATACACGGCAATGTAAGAAGTGTGCAGGCAAGTAAATTACCTACAATCTAAAATACAATCTCTTGAGAGGACTACACAAAGAATTTATGACTTACAGCTAACAAAATACCAAAGCAGAACAGCTGCTTTGTTCTTAGTGTGGAAAAAAAAGTGACAAGTTAGGTAACTAACAAGAAAAAAAATATGCTACAAGAGATGACTAACACAAGTCAGATGAGATACCTAAAAATCTCTCTATAACCTAATGATTCTTGAACATAACTGTTTCTCCATATATTCTTAAAGCCTGAGCACTGAACATGGTTGGAAATCAATATAACATGCTATATTCAATGTGCTTTTCTAAACTGAAAACAGAAAAAAACTTAATGAAAATCAACTAAGTGCTAAGTCAGTCACTTTACAGAATGCTTAATAAGTCTTCTCATGAACCAGGAAAAAAATACCTATGGAGTTGTTCTAGTTCAAAATAAGAGGACAATGTTAATGTTCCTAAGTTGACACAAGTCACATGCATGCCCACTGTAGCAGAATGCAATGTAACTAGGCTTCTGGTTAGAGAAGGAAGGGTGGAGTGGGACAGCCATACCTCTTCTTGTATCTGTGTGCAGCTGTCACAGAACTGGGAGCTGCAGCTGTATCATGTCCCCACAGGGACTTAAATTAACATTCCTTTTCTCCCTTTTTTTTTACAAGTTACCTTCACTTAGAGACTGCCAGCTGCTGCAGAGTAACTGTAGATATGCCTGTTGCTTCTGCACAACACACTCAAGCGAAGTTTACTTGATTATTCACGTGGACATTCTCCAAAAGCAAATCCAAATACTGTTGACTGCATTCGTATTGTTTACCCAAACGTTTTCATCGTTTCTTTGTATTAGCTCTGAAATGCATACAGTTGTGTGGTTTGCTCTTATGTTCAGACAGTAGAAATTCTGAAGTGCCTTTAACTAGCATCAATAGTGACAACTTTTCTAGTCTTCAAGTCCAACCTTTCAAAGCGAATCAAGGGTAAGAAAATGTGTATCTTATTGACAGGAATTTGCTAAGTCATAACAAAAAGTTGATTGTATGAAACTGCACTACTTTAACATTCTCATCCAGCACACACACTAACTCTTGTCTCTGCCTGAGTCAGCACAGTCTTTGTAGCTTTAATAAACCCCACCGTGATGAAACAGTGTTCACAGCTATAACAACAGTGATCCTGAGAGATACATTGTTCTTAAAAACTATCATTCTGTTGAAACCAGGGAAGCTCAAGACTCTGGTGATGAATCTACCAGGACTGCCCAGGGAGGTGGTAGAGTCCCCACCCCTCGAGGTGCTTTAGAGAAGACTAGACGTGACTCTTAGTGCTATGCTCCAGTTGACACAGTGGCGATGTTTGGCCGTAGGCTGGACTCGATGATCTCAGAGGTTTTTTCTAACCTAATTGCTTCTGTGATACCACTGGTTCTGCAACTTCGGAACCAGGAATATTCAACAGCAGCTTTGGTTAAAAAAAAAAACATTTGAGGCTTCATGCCTCGGCAAGGTATGAGAGGAGACTGCCCTGCACACCGAGGGGGCTGGGTGACTACAGTCGACTCCCAAAGCCACTAAGGAAAGGGAACGAAACCCGCATGTAGCCGTGTCCCGGAGAAGCGCGGCCTGCTCCCGACTGCGGTACGGGAGAGGTGGAAGCCCGTGCCAGGGCCGCTCTCCGGCACAGCCCGCCAGCCCCGCACGGCACCGCGGGCCCGCGCGCGGCACGGCCGACCCCGTGCCCGCCGTGGCCGGTCCCGCACGGAGCCCCGCTGCAGTCCCTCGGCCTGGCCGTGCCCCAGCCGCCACTCACCGCCTCACGACGCCGGTCTTGATCTTGATCTGCCTGAGGCGCGGGTCGGCCATGGCGGCGGGCGCCGTGACTGCGCAGCCCCGCGCCGCGCATGCGCCGCACCGCCAGCCCGGGCGGCACCACCGGAGAGGGCGGGAGCCGCGCGCCTCCCCCGCTCAGTGGGAATGGCCGGGCAGTGCGGAGAGCCGCCGGGGCCGTGCGGGTTGGTTCGCACACAGGGAGAAAGGTGGGAGCAAACCCTCAGTGCCCGGGCAGGAGCTGCTACGAGCGGTACTGTGATGGTATTGGGGTGGAGAGTGACCGGCACCACCCGCTCCCGACCCCTGATAATGGGGTCCGCATGATTAACGCCATTTCACAAGGCAGGCAGCCATTCTCTGGTGGCGTGTGCGCTATTACCAGGCCCTGAGCGTCCTGTGCACCAAGGAGACAAACCAAACAGATTTCTTTTTCCCATTTCACTGGCCTCAAGGTTCCTCGGCACCAGATCGGTTATTCCGCTCTTTGTCTGTCTGCATGTCCCAACACCCGGCAGGCGCAGTGCTGTGGACGACCCTGTCACGGCACTGGGAAGCTGCAGCCCCAGAGCTCTCCCTGCCTGCAGCCCCCAGAGCAGTGTCTCTAAATCCCACCTCTGATGAGTCCTGAGGAGGAACTCGGACCAGAGCTGGAGAGTGAGATCTGGGACATCCTAATGGGCAGAGACACCTCTGCCTTCATCTGCTTTCTCTGAGGATTGAGGGAGTGGCTTATGTTCTTTTCTATGATTTTCAAGTCTAGATTATGATTGTTATATTGACACTGTAAACAGTGTACTATGATCCAACCTAATCTACAGAGGGTCCATGTGAATAGAAATCATAAATGAGATTGTATTATAAATTGTTTCTTTTACTACTTAGAGATTGCACTACACTGATTTAATAAGAGACAACTGAGAGGAGACCCCATAAATGTCTGTAAGTATCTGAAGAGAGGGTGGTCAAGAGGATGGATCCAGGCTCTTCTCGGTGGTGCTGAGCAATAGAACAAGAGGCAATGGGCAGACACTGATGCCCAGGAAGTTCCACCTGAACATGAAGAAGAACTTCTTAAGTCTGCAGGTGACCGTGCACAGGAGCAGATTGCCCAGAGAGGGTGTGGAGTGTCCTTCACAGCAGATACTCAGGAACTGCCAGGACACAGTCCTGT
This sequence comes from Eopsaltria australis, assembly GCA_034509425.1. NCBI lineage: Eukaryota > Metazoa > Chordata > Aves > Passeriformes > Petroicidae > Eopsaltria > Eopsaltria australis. The sequence continues at coordinate 75,782 of JAVTVJ010000662.1, forward strand.
GCCATGTGCTCTAGGATGACCCTCTTGAGTAGGGAGGTTGGACCAGATGCCCACTGTGGTCCCTTCCAACCTGACCCATTGTGTGTGTAATTCTGTTCATAGAAATCCTGTGTCATTGTCATAATAAATTCTGTGCTATACTGATAATGAAATCCTGCTAAGGAAAATGGAGTTGTAATTGTTAAGCTATTGTTTAATGGTTAAACTAAGTGTTAAACACTACAACTTAGTGTTGTCATAATTCTGCCAAGGATCTCTAAAAGAACCTGTCTGTCCCCTTAGTGTCTGATCGTTGGTAAAAGTAATAAAGAGACAAGATTAGCACTCATCCTGTAGTTAAAATCGACTGCTGGTTCAAGGGCTGTTTTCCTTTATGGTTCTACTTAGTAGAGGCTAACCACTTAAGGGCATAAATTCCTGGAGAAAAACCAACCCCTAAGGTCGGTGTTTGAAAGAACCTCCCCTGAATGAGTATTTAAATTTACAAGAAAGAAAAAAAATATCTTCAATGAACAAATAAAGGCAAATACATTTTCACTGAAGTGCAGTTCAGGAAGGTCTGCAGAGGAATTTTTTCCCCCCCACATCCTTTTGTCTGTGTTAGTGGCTTGCCCTGACCTTTGGCCTTGCCTGTGACCAATATCTCTTGAGAAAAGCTGACTGCAAGGAACGAAGTCATGTTGGTTCTGGTGACATGACAGTTGCAGGTCATTAGCCAGCAGCTGTGGCAAAGCGGCTGGCACCACCAGGCCCCCTTCAGACAGGGTATAAGCAAGGCCAAGACTGCTCAAGTCCCCAGAGTTGTGTTATCTGCAGAGGAGGATGAGAAGAACCCTTCTTACAGAGCCCAGCAAGCATTCTTGGGAGACCTGCAACACACAGCCTTCACTTGGCAGGTTGTTGCTGAAGAGAGATGCAGGATATCTATATCTAGATATCCAGGGAAGTATGTATAATGCTTTCCGGGACAGACACTTCTTTTTAAATAAAGGTGGGGAGGGAGTTTGTTTTCCCGAACTCCTTTGAAACAATTTCTAGCCTAGTCAATCATAGATACATTTTCATGTGAATTAGTGATGTTACACTGGAGTCGAATACAATCCTTTATGAAGACTGTGAATCCTATTGTACCTTTTGGATGGTACAGAAACTGTCAATTCTTCAATGATTTTTGGCAGCATTCTGCTTGTCTTGTATGTGGTTGAAGGTTTTTCAGAAGATCTGTTAACCCTAATCATTATGAGAGCACTGTTGCATGGAGGCAGGTGCCTAAACGTAATTTGCTGATGCTGTAGCTGTGCTGACATACAGAGCAAGCCACTCCATGCGTGGGACCCTTCGACATATCTTTGTGTATTCCCCTGTATTGCACCTTCCCAGCAGCTCACATGTAAAGCTGCACTTGCTGTGAACATGACTTCCTCTTCTCTGACCAGTGTCACCTGGTCATTCCAGCTTTCATCTGGCCCCACATAAGCAATATTTTCATTAAAGTTTGTTACATATTTTGTACAAATTTACTTTAGTGGGAGTAATTGTAAATTTACTATGCCTTCTGTCTAAAAAGGTCCATCTAGATTTTTTTTTTTTTTTTTTTGTGGATAAAAGCACATGTAGTAATTACTTCCATTTCATGGAAGGAGCTAGTCAGCCTGATGAGCTCTAATGTCTGCACACATAAACAATTATGTGATGTATGTTTAATCTGGAGTGTGCACAGTGCACCTAATATACTTGCAAGCAAGCACACCAGGTTGCAGAGCAGTGCCTCCAACTCTTAACTTCTCTGTAAGACCAACTTAAGAAGTTAAGGCCATATGTATTCTTCATCACAAGAAAAGAGCGGACACCCTCAAAAGCATTGCAGTATGCCTTTTATAGTAACAATTCCCAATTAATATGTCTCTCAATTCAACACTAACCATAAGAAACACTCAGCTTGTAAGGTGTGCAAACACTGAGTGTCATTAATCCTGCAAAATTTATTTCCTTGGCTCTGCAGTCAAACTATTTTGTGTTGTACCAGTAGTGCACTTCAGCTTTTGAGCCAATATATTTGTCACCTGGTATAGTTCAAATTTGTGACATTGTGCCACTTAGGCTGTTGAGGTCAGAGCAAATCTTGCAGAGAGAAGCACAGCCACTAGGATTTAGTCCACTAAGTCCCAATGACAGTTTCCATCACCTTGTCTATCCATTGACAGTTGGTTTTGACAGCTTGAAAAACCCATGACCAAATGCATGTGTGCTTCAGCTGAGGACTGAGACCATTATTTTAATAAGTAAATGCTCAATGAGCTTTTATACTATTTTGTTTACCCATCAAAACCATGTGTGCAGTCTGACTATAATTTAATTTTCATTTATGATCAAACAAAATGTGGAAATTATTTAGCCTTCAAATTTTATCTTTTTTGTAAGAAAACAAAATTTCATTCAGCCTCCCCAAAGGATACTACAAAATGAGATCAGATTTTCAATAAAAGTTATTAGTGTTTACTTAATTTTTAATATATGTTCAGTAGATAAAACTAGCCTCTGTACAGCTGCCAGCACACAGCTACGCACCATCTAAGTGCGTAGCTGGCTGTCAGCATATGAGGTAGTATAAGTATTCCTTGTAGTTCAAACCACTTGATCCACTTTCTTACCAGGTGATTATTTCTGGTCGAAATTATCTTCCACAAATATCCCCCCAAAACACTTACAGAGTTGTTCAACACCACAGATACAGGCAAGTATCACAGGTATGGAATTGGACAAGGATAAAATGGGTTGCTGCTGCACAGTTTGTAAGATATCTACTAAATATGGTGATTCAAGTGGAAACTGTGTTTTGTTACAGGGGAGGCTGAGTTACATAGGGAAACTAAGTAAAGGAGGAAGGAGATACCAGGCAGAAGCTGAAAAGAGTCAGGGGCATAATTTCTGCCTTTGTGCTTTCTTGAAACACCACTGGGATGGATTCTGGTTTCCACTATGCTTCTGCAAAAAGGAATTAGCCCACAGGGAAGTGGTGGTGTAAAATCAGATGGAAACCTACTCATTTTCAGCAAAGTTGTAGTGGCAGTACAATTTACCCTAGATAGAGAAGGCAGCAATGGTGATTCCTCAAATATGACACTACTGGAGAGCATAGGTTACAAAGCAGCCCTCTCCTACAGTTTTCAGGGTTAAACTGTGCCCACAGTAAATGCTTAGCTACAGCTCAAACCTTTTCTAGCTAACTTCAGGCTTTTTTAAAAGCAGTTTTTCTTAGCTCAGACCAACCATTAGGTGTAGGACTGGAAGTAGTGAGAGAAAAAGGGATTTATGTGTGTGCATCAAAAGGAGAATATATCCTTTTGCGAATTATTTCCATGGGTCCCCTACGTACAAATGAAGAGATATGTGATATAACAATTCATTGTTCTGACACACATTGCAATCATGATGTGCAGTTTTTAATGCATCGTGTTACATTAAGCTTAGCCCATGGTTTAACACCATGTAACATAAATTTCTGTGAAGGGAGTAACATAACATGATACTGTCTTTTAAAAGACACACACGATTTTTTCAGATCACCTACTTTTTATCCATGAGTGCCCAATCCAAAAATCAAGGTGGCAGACAAAAGTGGATTGAATGAGTATCCACAAACCAGAGTATTTATCTTGTGTAGTTTTGCTCACTGCTACCTGTAGTCAATGACTCCAGTCAATTTTTATGTTGCAATGCATGAGCAAAGTTGATGGACATATTTTTTTGACACCCCTAGTTAGATTTTATTCAGGGTCAATCAAGGGAGACCTGACAGCCGTTAAGACTATAAAACACACTGAGAATCCTCACAGGTGTTTATTTCTCAATAAAGACAGGAGCTTTGATTATGAACCTGTCACTAACCTTATCTCTTTTTCTCCTACCTCGGAGGCAAGTTTTCAGTTTTAATTGATAGTTTATTTTAAAGTAGATGTATCAGTACAAATGAGTCTCATTGGAATGAAATAAAAAATGAACTATTGATTTGACAATAACTTGATATAATAAAATCTCCAGTGAAAGATCAAAATCATATCTGAAGTTTAAAAGCTCACAAAATAAAGCTGTGTTTGACGAATCTCTTCAGAAAAAGGAAGAAAAAGAACTACATTGTTTATATTTATGTACACAGATAATTTGTTTATTTATCTCCCCCTGAATCATTAGAATCAGGATCTTTTAAGACTTTTCATATAAGTTTCTTGAAACCTGTCTTCAATGCTTTCTGTATTCCTAAGTTATTAACGTAATTTTTAATTTAATCCTTTTTGTGATACAATACAAAACAAAACAAAATCATGACACCAGCCGACATCTGTGTGGTGTGGATTAGACTGATCATATGGTTCAATGCAAAGTTTAAATACCAGCCAGGAAGATTCCTCTGGTTTTTGGACATATTGGAAACTGCAGTTTTTATCACTCAGGATGATGTTCTCCAGTGAAGAAACAATCTTTGCCAGTGCTTATCAGACAGGCATACGTAGGTGGCACACAAAGGTGGAGGACTGCAAGGTGACTGGCACCAAATAGGCAGACAATGATAATATCCTGTATGGTGCTGCATGTAATGTTCTGAAAGCTCCTCACAAGTCGGTAAAATAGACAAATAGTACCTGTAAAGTGTAACATCAAGATGAAGCAATATTTATAAAGTCTAAGAGAAATAAAAAATGTATGGTTTTAATAGGACATCCATCTTTATTGACAGAGCTACATGTGCTGTCATGGTATAGCTTGATGCTGTAAAGCAACTGGCAAAAAAATTGCACTACCTTGTGATTAAAGTTTGGCACTCTGCAATATCACTCCAGCACATTTTAAGTAGTTTGTAAATTGATGAGTTATTTTGCTTAATTATCAAAATGTAGAGGTTTCTGGTGAGTTCTTGTAGTAATCTGTTCATCCGGCCTAAGTTATTTGATAGATCTATTAATCATTGGAAAGGAAGTGTTAAAATAATTGCTAATAAAACCTGCTGCTGGTACAAATACTGTTGACACTGTAGATAATAAGAACAGATTAGTTCTGTAAAGGAAATTGGATTGCTGAGTGAAATAAACTTATTAATAGTAAATAATTTCAATGCTGGAAAAGTCAGGGTTACACATGTAGATGTACGGAATATAAGTTAGACATACAGAGTGAAAAACTGTGATTTGGGAACCTGTAACTCCAGAGATGGACTGTGGGGTTGTGATGCCTAACCAACTAAATGTGAGCCCAGCTATAATATCGTGGCTGACAGAGAGCAGGTAGCACCCATTAAATATACTGTCGTTTTGGTATTGTGTTGGAGTCTTAAATATCTAGAGATGATGAAAGGGTGAGGCTCTGGCTGAAGTCACACACCCTGTGTTACACTTTTAAAAGGGAAGAAGAGTTTGTAAGGCTCGGAACAAATCTATGGGAATAATACACTACCTGAAAAATACACCCTATGGAGCGAGCCACAAGAAGCCAGTAATGAAAAAAAAGGGAGCTGGTTGGTTTGTAACCCACACAGAGAAGGAATTTCTGATAGCAGAAAATTCAAAACCCAACAGAAAGAATAAACAGTAGAATACAACAGCAAGTTCAAACTAGACAAAATCAGGATTGAATTAAGGAGGGAAATTTTAAGTACTGGGCAATATATTTTAAATACTGCTAAAACTGCCAATGAGAGATGGAGGTGTTTAAGATTGGATGTTTTTTGTAAAAAAAAAGCTTTAGCTTTTATGGGATAAATGGGTGTGTATGTCTTTACAAATAGCTAGATAACCTGAAAGAACCAACCAGGTTCTGGAAGAATGGGTGTTGGAGTTTTTATGAACAAAGCATGTAACTAATCACCTGAAAGGACCAAACAGGTTCCAGAAGAATGAGTACAGAGTTCTTTGTGAACATCAAACTGCTCAAGTTTGTTGCAGAGCTGAGCACAATCTGAACTTTTGAACTTTAGAGGGAAATGAGCAGGCTTAATAGACTTAAGGGTATGAAATTCTCTGTCCAGGGTAGGCTTAAAGCTAAGTTTAATGATTTTACAGTGCATGATGCAGGGAGAACATATGTTGAAAGGGGAATATGTGGTAGGATGTTTGAGAAGTCTGTATCTTCCTACTACCTCAGCCAGTGGGGGAAGGAAGAAGGCAAGACATAATCAGGAGTTTAGGATGAAAAAGAGGATGCATCCTCCAAAAACTGGAGAGAGACCCCACAGGTGTATAGCCCTGTGGACTCTCTCCCTTCTTTTGATGAAGTTGACTTTTGCAGAACTCCTCTGTGTCCAATGTGGATGCTGGCCTTTGTCAATGTGATTTTCTGCACAGCTTAACAGCAAGTTAAGTCACAGTGTAGAAATCAGCAGGTGAAATCTCTACAAGGGTTTATGTTGTAGAATCATAGAATGGTTTGCATTGGAATTGACTTTAAAGACCATCTAATTCCAACCCTTCCCACGACTGGCACGGATACATTCCACTAGACCAGGTTGCCCAGAGCTCCATCCAACCCGGCTTTGAACACTTCCAGGGATGGGGCATCCACAGATTCTCTGGGCAACCTGTTCCTGTGCCTCACCACCCTTACGGTAGAGAATTTTGTTCTTATATCTAATATAAACCTGCCATCTTTCAGTTTGAAGCTAGTCCCCTTGTCCTGTCACTATATGCCTTTCTTGAAAGTTCTTCTCCAATTCTCTTGTAGGCCTGTTGTAGGTACTAGAAGGTGCTATAAGGTCTCCATGGAACCTTTTCTTCTCCAGGCTGAACAACCCCAATTCTCTCAGCCTGTCCTCACAGGAGAGGTGCTCAGTTCCTCTGATTATTGTGGTCTCCCTCCTCCAGACTCATCCCAGGATGTCCATGTCTTTCTTATTCTGGGGGCCTCAGAGCAGGATGCAGCAGTGCAGGTGGAGTCTTGGCAGTCTAGAGCAGATAGCAGAATCCTCTCCTTGCTTCACAAGCCACACTGCTTTTTATACAGCCCAGGACACAACTGGTTTTCTAGGCTGCAATTACATACTGTTGAGTCATATCGAGTTTCTCCTTCACCAACACCCCCAGGTCATCTGCTCAGGGCTGTCCCAATCCATTGTCCACCCAGACTGTACTTGTGCTTGGGATTGCTGTGACCCACATATAGGACCTTGCATTTGGCCTTCGTGAGATTTGCATGGACCCGGCTCTCATGCCTGACAAGATTCCTCTGGATGGCATCCCCTCACCCCAGCGTCAAATGCGCCATACAGCTTGATGTTTGAGAAATGTTTTTTGTTTAGCTTAAATAAAGGAGTTTTAAACAGAATGGGTCACTCAGAATTATAATACTGTGTGATTTAATCTGCTGTTTGCTTGGCTCTACTTGCTCAGTATGAGCAGCTGGATCTGCTGGAGCCCTGTACTGCAAGCTATGAACTTGCACTCAGATATGTTGGAACAGAGTTGGTTTGCTTGGCAGCTGGTACAGTGTTGCGTTTTGTCTTTAGTTTGGGAAGAATATTTATAACAAACTGATGTTCAGTGGTTGCTAAGGGATTTTTATCCCAAGTCTAGGCCTTTTTTCATTACTATGTCCTGACTGATCTAGTGCACAAGAAGCACAAACCAGAAGACAAGGAGGCTGCAGCCCTCAGCAGAAGCTACAGCTTGACAAGATAACAGCCTGGCCATGGAGACACAGAGAAAGAATTCAATAAGATGTTAGAAGATCCCAACCCAAAAATCACCATTGGACTTGAAATCACGTGAAGAATGTGTGAGAGCAGATGCATAAATCATGAGGGTCTAATAGCCCAGAGATTTTTTTCTTCTGGGTCAGTTTAAGCTGTTCTGCTGCCCCACCACTCTATTAAATTATTTATTTTTATAAATCTGACACCTGAGGCTCTGCTGTGGAAAACCCAGGATAGAGCCTGAAGGAGGAAGTGCATCTGAGAGTGAGCGTGTTGCAAGGATTTGAAAGGGAGCCCATCAGCCCCACTGAGAAGAGACTCTGGTCCAATCCGGGAAAGCTTGGGTGGTGTGTGTGATACTCCTTGAATGATGAGAGACTTCATGGACTGTGGCTTCTCCTTTAACACTTGGTGTTGTTTACTGATGTGCTGAGAGTGCACTCAAATCCTACTGTGCATGTTGCTGACAAAGATGTTAAACAGTGGCAGCCCCATTCCTACCCAGAGGAACATCACTTGTCACCAAAGTTCACTTTGACAGCAAGTCATTAACTACAACAATTTGTTGACCAGCCAGCCAATTCCTTATCCACCAAGTGGTCCATCCACTCAGGTATTCTAAGTAGTTCCCTCCATCCCTAAAACCTGCTTGTCAAAATGCGTACGCCTAAACTTAGGAACAAGACTCAGCTACAGAATCTGAAGTCTATCCATTGAGAACAAACTTACTGCTGAATTTTTTCTCCTTGACTGTTAAGGTGGGTTTTCTATGGGAAGGAAGGGGAGATAGAGGTCTTTTTACTTGTCTCTTACTCACAAGGCATCTTAGGTACAAAAAATACTATAAATAATTACATCAGAACCTCTCACTGTAAATATATATGAAATACTGATTTTACTAAAATTAGCTTGATCAAACCAGTTTAATGGGATTTTCATATTTCTAGTCTTCAGGGAGGGATGAAAACCTTTCTATTTTCAGAAATGTAATTTATTATTTTTAATATATATATATAAAACTTTCAAAATACAGGCTGGAACAGTAATTTCTAATCCAGCAGAAAAGATGAGTAAACATGAGGAAACCAGACCCTTGCAATGTCATCTACACCAGAGTTATACCTTAGTAGCAAATCTCATCTTGCTTAAATGAAGCTGAGTCATGTTGTTCAGTTCATGCAGTGTAAATTGGGTATCTAAAACTGTTTGGATGATTCATGACCTACAAATGACTGAAACTAGAAGAGATGAGTCCAGACTGAATGCTTAAACTGAAAAAGCTACATGCCTCCAGCTCAACTCTTTCAAAATCCTGGTATGTTTAAACTTTGTAGGCACTGTATTTCCAACATTGGCTTAGGGGAAAATTCCCCCAAGCACACAGACAAAGACCTCAGCAGTGATCATACATAGTATGCCACACCTATGACTACTCTAGAAATTCCAGCAAGGTTTTTTTTTATCTTTGGAGTGATTATTTGCTGTTGGTTTAACTCCACAGCTTAACCCATATTGTCCAGGATTTAGAAGGACATGGGTCAATACACAGTTTTTGCTGCCAGGAAAACAACCACAGTGAGAACACAGAAAATATTAAGTATGGAAAAAATTTCTTTTAGCCTGTACATGATGCTTCATGTTTGCTACAATAATTCCAGATGATTGAAGCCAAGACAGAAAGAAGAATAACAGCGCAGCCAAGTGATTAGGTCACCTGCCTGTGAGAAAATATTCATAGGCAAAATAGTAAAATGTCAGTAGGTGATTAGGGAGGGCTCCCACCTTGGAAAGTTCCTGCTTGCCTGATCATATAGATGCTGTCTTAGGAGACCTTCCTTGGCAGAAAAGGGAAATCAAGGAAGGTGAAAGCTCATACCACTGACCTCTTGGTTAAAGCAGCAGTACCGATGCATTTAGGCTTTTAAGAGAAAAGATGTAGCTGTCTAAATCCATTAGAGAGTTCAGACAGAGCATCCTGAGTATGAGGAAGCACCTGAAAGCACATCAGCAAAGACACTGAAAGGCTGAATTTGATATGGTTTTCACACTGGTACTTTCTTAAGTGCCCTGCTCAGTTTGTAGTTGGAGAGATGTAATGCCCCAGTGACTACCAGCAGCCCACGTATCCAGTGTGATTTTGGGAATTTCTTGAGGTAATGAGAAGTTAGAATTAAAATAGATATATCTATTTAATTTAAAAATAAATGTAAAATAAATTGCATTAACAATAAAATTGAATTCAGATGTAAACCACTTCAACCTCTAATAAAGGTTAGATTTTCTTGGCATTATTCCGGTATACTAGATCAAAGAAAGCTACTTGGCAATTAGAAGAAAAACATTAAATTTTTAAGGTCAATGTGAACTTTATCAAAATAATTAATATGTCCTCAAATCCAATAATTCACTACTTTTCCTTCCTTTACCATGATGCTGGTATTGGTTTATACTCGCTTTTCAGATATTGTTCAGAAATGCCTTTGTTTTCTTTCTTTTAGCCGAACCGACAGGCACAGTGCTTTTGTCATTTAATTATCATTGCTCATGGAAAATTCACAAATGGCTTGAAGGCTGAAAATGCAGCACTATTTTGTGTTCTAATCTATGAACAAAAAAAGTGGAGAATATGGACAAAACCCTAATAGTGAGAGGTCAGATTTCCAAAGATATTTTGGCGCCTAAAGATGGAGACGGATGACCAGTGGGAGTTTCAAAATCCCTCCTACAGATTAAATGTCTAACTCCTATTGACTTCAGGGTAAATGAGGCAGTAGCCCCTATAGGCACTTCCGATAATTTCACTAGCCATTTATCTGCATGTTAGACATCTAAGTATTAGCTCCCGGAGACAAGAAGTAATCCCTCAGTTCACTAAATGTATCCCCTTCTTTCATTTAGTAATCTGGCTAGTTTTAAATAACCTTCCTTCTTATAGGGAAATAAAGGGATGCCGTAAGTTTAAGACCATTAAATACAATTAATTAAACCAGTTTTATGCAATTAAATTGATTTTTAATTTCTACCCCAATGCATTTTGGTATAAACCCCAAATAAATGATCATTTAGGGAAGAAGTATATTGTCATGTTTCTGGGATAATATGTATGTAAAATGTAAAAATCTGAACAAATTAGTATGACTGTCACACTCTCATTGAGTATATTTATATGATAAAATAAAAAATACATTGAAATATATCAAATATACCTTGCACATATTGTGCGAATCAGCTTATGTTAATTATGGGGTTGCAAATCAGCTTGTGTTAATTATGCCAGTCAGAGAGAACAAAGTTGATTCTCAAGAGCAAATGAAAATAAGATCTAAAATCAGCTATTTAATTCAAGGTTTTCTTATCATTGTTTTTAATCCTGATTATAATTGGAAGATTATAAGAAGGCAAAGACTAACAAAAATCTGTATGATCTAACCCTGTGAAATATAGTCATAATCTCTTAAAATCTGTTTTTTCCAGAATAGCAAGAAATGTTCCACCTTTTCCTCCTGTTTATTGACCCAGATCCATGAAGATTTCTGTGCCTTAATCAATGCAAACATAACACAATGTAAGTGACCTGTTTTCTGAGTTTATGATTACCCTTAACTCTGTTCCAGGTTATCACATGTAAAATGTGCTTGTAATAACCCATAATATTCAGAACTTTTTAGTTTCTGTGTAACACATCACAAGTATTACCTGGGGCCTCTGAATACTTGAGCTTAAATCCTTGATTTTCAGAACCCTCAACCCATTGCTCCTCTGTGTGTATCTGGCAAAGAAAATAGAGGAAAAACTACTTAAGGAAAGGGAAGAATATAGCCTGAATCTCATACCGTCAAGTTGAAAAGGGCATATACATGCTGAAGCTTGTTTGTGTTATCACTGTGCTCTGCAAAAGCTTTTCTTAAAATTGCAGAGAATGTAGATCAAATCATCACATATAATAGGAGAGGAAAAATAACATTCACTTCTTTTCACTGACACTCAGGCTGAAACTTTTTATCTCTTAGTTTTCTAAATGCTGTTGCATCTTGCTGAGAAAACTGGGAAGAGCAGGGATGGGCAGGGAGCTAAATTTTCTTAGTGAGTGCATGAATAATAAGACCTATGTGTGTAACTTTTCTGCACCACTTGGAAAATTGCCTCCTACTGCATTTCCTTGAGGCTTGAAGAAAAACCTTTTTTATCTCTAAGGGTTATATATGGCCTAAATTAATATTTAATGGTATGGAAACAATAATGTGACATCCTTCCAGTAAATACAGCTTTGTGGTGTTCAGCATGTTTTACAGTAATGGTGTTACTTAGTCATTTATTGGTGTTGTGAGCAGCTGAAAAGAAAGGAAGAAAACCCCAAACAAAACTGAACAGGTGCACTTAGAGGAACTGCCTTGTCTGAGAATTGAGAAATATGATCAGTTTTACTATACAAACTTCTAGTTGAATATGACAGGGCTTCCTTGGCTTGATCTCCTCCATGCCATATTTGGTTCCATGTATAAATGCATGAGTGTTTGTTTACCCTAAACCATTTCATTAGAACCAGTGGCTGACTCTAACATTTGCTAATTTGCTTTATTTAATTATGAAGCTCTTGCTTAGCCCCATTTGTCCTCCAGCTATTCCTTCTGCACAAGGGAGTGTGTGGGCCACAAAAAGCCACAAAAGGCCCTTTTGGTTTTCTCTGTGCTGACAGAAGAGCAAGAGGGATCTTAAAGCTGTCCTCACTGGCTGGGGTATCCGTAGCCAGCAAACAGCTGCTAGAATTTTTGAATCTTTTGCTATCCTCATTTTAATTTGGTGTTGCATCAGCCTAAAAGTGTAGGCAGGAGAGCTCAGGGAAGCCTGGCCAAATTCACGAGCATTTGAAACATCTGAAGGAAGAAAGGGAGGACTCAACTCCTTCCTGCACACAAACACAGAGCAGAGTAATTCTTCACCTCCAAGTCCTCTTCTGTGCTCAACAGCCACCAGCATGATGAAAACAAGGTGCTCTTCTCCTAGGCATAGCTGTTCACGTGTAAGCCGCCTTTCCCAAGGTTTCTAGCAAGTTTCCATTCCCAGGAACTGCCGTTGTGCGTGGGTGGGGGTTAGTCCACATCACTGTAGCAGTCCTGGGATGTGAGATGAGCTGTCTCAGGGAATCTGATGGACCTTCACCTCCTGGGGGTATCCCCAAGGCTCTTGGTGGTCCCTACTTCAAGAGCTAGTGTTACTGTTGATGTGCCAGCGCTGTATGTACTGAGAGAATCAGCTCCCAGGCACCGTTTGTGAGATGTGGCACAAATGGAACATAATGGCTTCTCAACCATTTTAAAATAAGAGACCAACAACTCAAATTTTATCTCTCATGTCTCACTGAAGAGCTTGTATGTTAAAAGCACTTGTATAAAGCTGCTGGATTATGAAGTATGTACTATTTATTATTTTCATGCTTGCAACAGTTTGACAGAAGACAAGAGATGACATGTGAAGGGAATATAGAAAAGAGAAGAGGTACATTAGAAGATCATGAGGAACACTTTGTCAGCTTGTTTCTGCTTGTATACTGACTTGATTAGATGAAATACATGTGTACATTTATTTCATACCAGAAATAAATGATGGTGATACATAAAGATTTTACAAGTACAACTTGGAAATAAAGTAACTACTCAGAGGTGAAAATGTGAGCAATTATATAAACCATGTATGCGCCTTACTGCCACCTGTTTTGTGATTTCCACTTGTGTTTTATGAAAAATGGCTATTGAAAAGTTTTGAAAATATTTTGACAGCATTTAATGTGGAATTTTTTGCCCCTTCTCTTGCCCAGCACAAGATGTTAAAAAGTGTAAGTTCAGGCAAAAGTGAAATTGGGTCAGTGTCTTATCTGGTTCATGGAAGCTTCCTACCACAGAATAAATGTCTTAAGGCTTCTTATGTCTAATATTAGTAACTAATATTATGCTCCTCTGGAAAAAGTTTCAAAGAGGGTAAATACCTGCTGCATTTTACTAAGGTAGATCCTTTGAAAATTGTGGTATTCTTCATTTGTTCCATTTTGGCAATCCTCTTTCTCTTTGGGTGAGGGCTTCTTGCAAAAAGAGAGAAAAAAAGAAATCAATTCAGTAAAGCTTGAGAGCTGGAGAGGTAACAATAGGCAGGCTCCTGGGGACAGATCCTTCTTTGGAGTAAATTGCCTCAGCTCTTCCAGATTTACAACAGTTTAGTTCAGAAAGAAGCTCCCCTTTGAGCACTATACAGCTCCCTTTGGGAATAAGAATAGACCATTTCAACACAGATATTGGAGGAGATGTACAATCTTTGCTTCTATTTATAAAGTGTAAAAAGAGGCAATCTCTTCAAATTGTGGGAGTTTATCTTGAAGTTTATATTATATTCTTTCATAAATTGCTGTTGTAGCAAGAAATTGAAGCCATTTATCAGCAGGTATTGGAGATGTTACAATGATGCATTATGATACATTTAGCTACCAATATTTAGCTATCAATATGATACATTTATCATCAATATCTAGCCAATACTACCAATGATTTAGCAGGAGAGGTTAGATGAAAATACTCTGATGTATCATTAGGGAGACAGAGTGTCTGGAATGAAACACTCAAGTATCATTTATATTTCTTCTGCTACTGTGTCCCAAAATTGCATGACTGCAGACCAGGGGGAATTTTTAGTGTGTCTTCCCTTTACAGTAGGAAGTTTTGCCTCCTTACACGGAAGTTTTTGCACAGTTCTGATTCCTGAAATTACCAACATCCAGGAGAAAGGCATGATCTAACTTGAAAGAATGTAATTTGGGCATACACAGTCTATTTTATTATTCGTGTTACTAATTATAGTCAGACAATGGGAGCTAAATATTGCAGGTTTACATTGAGGCTTTTTTGTGCAGACGATTTTCAATGGCCATCAAAGCAAGTTAATAAAGAAATTAGCACTCCAAATCCTGAGCATAGAGCACTCAAAAAGAGCTGCTCAAACAAATGTCTAAATATGTTGGATAAAAGGGACTCGTGTGGGCTGCCTGTCATATTAGCAGTCATTTCTCCTGCAAGAAAGCTGAACTATAGAATCTTAGAATCATAGAATGGTTTGGGTTGGAAGGGATCTTTAAAGGTCATATAGTAGAGTCAGCAATGAGCAAGGACATCTTCAACTACATCAGCTTGGTCAGAGCCCTGCCCAACCTGACCTTGAAGGCTCCCAGGGATGGAGCATCTGCTCTTCCATATCTTCTTTCACATTTTTCTCAGCATTTCAGCTCATGGGTGAATAGGATGCTATTGAGGACTGCTAGCTATCCATGAGTGTATCATTTTGTAATTGAGTATTGGGTAGCAAAATGTAGGCAGCCATGGGTAGAAGTTGCAAATAGCAACTCTTGTACTCTGGAAAGGAACAGTTCAGTTTAGCGAGAACAGTCACAGAAAGAAATAGCTCCTTGTAAGAGACTGGAGAACATGATGATTGGCTCAAAACAACTGGGGGTGTGGGTGTGGGTGTGGGTGTGTCTGTGCAGGGGGTGGGAGGTCGGGCAGGGCAGGTTCTGTGAAGGTGGAATGGTGCGCTACTCCACGCCCCATACATCTGGAGCCTCCAGTCCAGCCCAGAATGGCTGTCAGCCACTGGCACAGTGGATGCAATGCCCCATACCTTGCCCCAGAAGACCAGATCTGGGGCTGGGGAGTTGTCAGACCAGATAAAAACCATTGCACAGAGATGCACACAGCCACCTTGCTATTGTCCCTGGATTTTATGGCAGCTGCTATGCTGGATCCAAGATGGTAGCTACATCCTTATTTCCTCTCTCTTTTTTGCCTTTCTCCTTTTCTCCTAATTTTCTCCTCTTCAAATCTAGGTAACTTAAGGTTGGATGTGTTAGAGTTTGCTAAGTCAATATTTTGTGAAATACTTTATTTTGATGGAGTATTTGCTTTAAATTTTGCTATGTTCTGGATCTTCTAAAGTTTGCCAGTAGCAAACTTGTTTTTTAACCTCCTAGGAACTTTTGTTGAGTTGTCCTTTATGCCACCTCAGGGAAAATAGTGCCTTATGCCACTTTTAAGTAAGTGCTAAGTGAGGGCTGAGGCTTTACATCCCTCACTACAATAAAGACATTGAGGTGCTAGAGCATTTCCAGAGAAGAGCAACAAAGCTGGTAAAGGGTCCAGGCAGTAATTATATGAGAAGCAGCTGAAAGAGCTGGGTTTCTTTAGCATGGAGAAGAGGAGGCTCAGGGGAGACCGTATCATTCTCTACAACTGCCTCAAAGGAGGGTGTAGCCAGGTGAAGTCAGCTTCTTCTCCCAAATAACAGGCAACCAAGACAGAGGAAATTGGCTTCAAGTTGCACCAGAGCGGTTTAGATACCAGATACCAGGAAAAATTTCTTCACTGTCAAGCATTAGAACAGGCTGCCCAGGAAATGTTGCAAAGTCACATAGATGTGTTTAGAGACATGGTTTAGTGGTGGACATGGTAGTGTTAGGTTAATGATTGGACTCAATGATCTTAGAGGTCTATCCCCACCTTAATGATTCAATGACTCTCTGATTCTATATTTCAATTATGTGTACACATACTAAGACTGCAGCAGGTTATGTGATGATCTCACTGAAGACAGTAAAAACATTCTTGTTCACATTAATGCTTGTCCCTACTATCATCTGACATCCCTAACAGCCATTCAACAATATCACATATCACCAAGATTCGCAGAACAGCAACGCTGGAACAGGTTTTCCTCTAATGTATTTTCAATTAATCATGCTGAAGAGAAGAGAAAGTGTTTTCAGTAAGCCTGTTCAGAGTCCTCCAGAATTTCTGTTCAGTCCTAAAGTCTCTGAGAATCTCATTTTGATTACATGCAGCTTTATTAATTAACAATGTATGGACAGTAACTTTCTGTGAAGATAAAAGCAATTCAGACGTGCAAACCTCAAAAAGACTATGAGAATCTCAGAATGAGCTGACAGCTGAATAAGTAATGTGAAAGTTGATCAAATAAATCATGAAAGTATAAGAAGAAAGTATGTATCTTAGGGAAGTTCTAAACTAAAAAATGGCTGTGCTTAACAAAAGAAGACAAGGTGTTTACATGTGTCTGAGTCCTGATGATAATAAGGCAGAAAATAAAATGCCATCATGTTTTTTAGCATAATAAATACTTTTGCTGCTCTGGAGTCTAAAAGACATATTTGCAGAATTAGGCTAGGTCTATACTGCGCCAGAAAAAAAGAGCAGAATACAACCCTGAGGAGGGACCCCAGCAGCTGATTTTTCTCCTAGCCTCAGGTAATACCACTGTGCCTGCATATGTTCGGGCTGAGCTTTTCACTACAGTCAGGGAAGAATGGGCTCCAGGTGAATCCTACTATGTGCTGTTATCAAAGTCCAGTCTTACACCCTAACAATGGAAAGGTGAAGTAGATTAGACTCAAGCTCAAGGTTGGACATGGGATCAATGTGGCAGTGTTGGAATGGCCCCAGAAACCTGGAGAATGAAAATTGTTAGAAGAAAATACAGATGGTTGTAGGCATGGCAAAAACTCCCATGCAGATAAAGGAGCAAGGGATTTGATTTCTTTTCTATGAAAAAAGGATGTGATAAAAATATTTAAAATTACCAATAGCCTGTAGAAGACACTTTCCTTTCTGTCTCACAACACAAACGCTATAGGGCACAGAAACGAAAAGACAGCAAATTCAGAATGCTGAACGGTTTTTTTCACCTGGCAATTAGCTAAGCAGTTGATGATGTCACAGGATATCAGGGAAAGCAGAATTCAGGGGAAGAATTAGCTTCTGCTTGAAAAACTGAACGCAATGTGTTGATGCTAAAGAGCTTTGGAAGAGACGTAAATTTTGAGCTTTGAGGATTAAGCTAGTCTCTAGATACCACGTACCAACAATTAATTCACAAATTACTTTCACAAGGGGCACTTGAGTCCACATGCTGCTCCTGTTCATGCTGCCTTCTGAAGCAGATGCCACTATGGACAGGCCACCCTAGCCTAGACTGGTGATCACGATCATAATAGTTGCACTGGTTGTCTCCTAGTTTAAATTGTTTTTAAACATTGGAAAGGAGTGCTAGTTTATATTAACTTCAAAGCAAAGGACAAATTGTGGTAGCTGAACATTATCAGTCTTGAAGAAAAGTGACTAGAGGTATGTTTAATCATGATTTATTACGTGCACTTGCTAAGTACGAGCGTTTAGAGCAACACCAGTTCACTGTGAAAACTAGATGCCCAACCCTTTAAAACTTTATTCAAGAAAAGCAGCTCTTTGTGCTACCAGAGACTGATCCCACAGATGAAAATTATTAAATCAGACTGAAAAATCTCACGTAACATTTATATTGACCTGACACTTAGTAGAGGAATATTTTGATGAAATGGCAAAGATCAGTCTTCTCATGATGGATTAAAAATTTCAGGAAACAGGAAGCAAGAGAGCTGCAACAGAGGCCAGGAAGTATATTCCAGGAGCATGATTTAGCTTCCTTGCACTTACATCCTGGGCTCTCATTAAAAGAAAGCACAGAGAAAGCAGTGACATGGTTTTGTCATGCAGTCAGGGTGTGAACCTAGAAAGTGTCCTTGGGTCTCCCTGTTTATACAGAGCCATTATCTTTCCACCAATGAGCAAACCCCATATTTAAATGGGTGCTTTCAACCATGGGCAAGGCTGTGAGGCAGGATGAGGGTCACCATCCATGTGGTGTTGACAGAGCAAAATTAATTCGGTTTGACATTCTCTTATGATAGCCTTGGTTTTGAGTTAAGATAAGGATTGGCATTATTTTAAGAGAACTTCTGATCAGATTAAATTGTTTTTAGTGTAATTGGAAAAGCACTAATGAAAAAGAGGAGGCAAAAAAGAACAACAGATCCTCAGAGAGCTGCATGCTAGCATTTAGTTAGAAGAATTTAAATCAGTAATGAACAATTCAGGTTTGCTGCACACATCTCTAAAAGATACATTAAACCATCACACTCTCCAGTCTGAATTTTTTTTTTGTTACAAGGCAAATTAAAATTGCGTCTGCATTCTGTTTTTTAAAGAACAATTAATTCAGAGACTTACAGAGACGTGTGTTATTTGGGATTGTTCTAATAGATAATTTTATACCATTTTCTGTAGTCTTAAAATACAAAAAATACCTGAGTAGATTCTGTAGTGGAAAGTAGGTGTACTCTCCTAAAACACAGCTATATGATTATGTTCTCCTTTTCTTGCGGAGTAGGATAACCACTTACGTGAAATGTGCTCTCTGATCCAACTAAATACCATCGATACAGATGGAATTCAGGCAACTTTAAATATGTGTTGTGCAAAATTCACAACTTTCTGCTTTTAAGATTTTGTTCCCCTTTTTCTTAGCCCAGAAGAGAATGCACGTGCAATTTCAGTAAAATAATCTTTTGGTACATCTACAGGGACCATTTCTGATATAGAATTAAATTGTGGTGCAGGCAGAACCTTTTATTACATTTACATGACCCCATAAAGATAACTTTAATAGTTCCCCATAGAGCAAAACCCTCCTTAATTTTGTTAATTATTTCCCCCCAGTTATGCTTAGCTATGTCTTCTAATTCAGTATTGATCTTGATACTGAGATCTGTCAAATACTTAGCAATCTACTTAAATTCCCATCCGGGAAAAAGGTTTAAGGGACAGATCCCAGAAAGAGCTGATGCTTTAGAATTGCACTAATACTTTTAACCAGAAATCCTTATTTTCTGCCTTTTTTTTTTTTTTTTTTAATATGCTGGTAAACGAGTGCATGTTACATTGCCGAAATAAAGAAATATTGAGCCTGATTTCTGTCTAGAGGTTCTAAAATTGCTTTTCACTAATTGACTCTCGAGTTTATAACTGGCAATAGAGATGAAAGACTCCACATCCCCACAAAACAGAAAGTCACAAGGGAAGAGCCCAACCCACTCCATCTGGTTTGGCTGGCCCTCAGTGAACAGAGAATGCAGATCCCTAGCAAAACAGAAATCAAACATTTGTATAACTGATGAACTGATAGTCTCATCTCATGCTTGGAATTCCTAGTGCCTAAGGCAGTTTTTTTAATTGCTTCGGGAGTGCATTTTCAAAGCAAATTTTCTGACCATCACTACTTGCCTTGCTGCACATTACAGGGTGGTGATGGAGTGCACAGACTGGATTCCCTTGGGATTAATAAGCAATAGAAGATGCATGCCAATTTCTAATGAGCATTCCGTCCATGTGAGCCTAGGATGTCTTCATCCATAAAACCTGTTCAGTTTAGAAGCAGGTTCTTCAACACTGTTTCATGCTGAGTATCTGTTCCCACTTTGCTGCTTGTTAATGGAAGTGTATCTATAGAGATGGATTCTGCCATTCTGGTGCTTGTTCGATAATTAGAATAAGTAGCTCTAACTAATCTCTACATTTATGTAAAAATCCAAGGGCATTCTGCCATCCAGCTCTCCTATCCCACCACCCATCCTATCCATGTTTCTCATTGTACACAGCAGCAGATATCCCAAAGAGGTAGAAACTTACTCAAGTCATTTAGTTTGAGCTTTCAAAATTCTGATCTGATTATGAGAACATAATGCTATGGCCAAAACCCCTCAAAACCAAAAAGCAGCAAGCCAAAAAAAAAAGTAAGTTGCTTGGCCATACTTTATCAGGTAAATCAGAGGTATGAACAGATGTACATTCTTGATTGTTTTTCACACTGAGTGAGTAGGTGTAGAAGCATTTCAGAGCCCTCTGTGCTCCCAAGAGCAGTGTAAATGTCCCCCACGAGCTCTGCCACTACCAACCCTTGGCTTACATATGCAGTGCTGTTAGTATTCTCTTCCTCCTTGGATTCTAGTTTAAAGGCTTCTCAGTCAGAGCCTCCAGCTTATGCACAAGGATGTGTTTTCCCCATCAGTACAGGTGGATCCTGCCAGGCCTCATTCCTGTCATGTCATACCAACTCTAGCATGGCTTTTGCATGTCTTTGTTCTAATGAGCCATTCACACTCAGGTACTCATTTATTTTTAAATCCTGTAACACCAGAAAAACAGACTCTGTATTCATATGTTTCTTGCCTACTTCTGACCAGTCCTTCTTCACACAAGACAACACATCAGCTTGGCAGTACATATAAAAAATTACCTTTTTACACAAACTGTTTAATCTCCTCACATGCTCAAAGCTGGAATGTTGGGGGATTTTCAAAGTATGGTTGTGTTGTGCTGAAAGAAAAAAATCTTCTATTAGCTGGCAACACTGCAGAATTAAGTATAGGATTGGTATTTTCTATACAGATTCAGTTGTGTTATTTATTTTTCCTCTGCCCTTAAATAAGTATCGCTGACATCAAAAGGAAAGAAAGGAGCAATGTCCTCGAAGCAATAGTTTAGACCATTCTGTTTCTTCACTCACTTGGATCAAGTATTTGGAAGAAACAGATATCATAGACTGTAGATTACTAAGGAGAAGGAATTAAACGATCTTTAGAGAAGGAGGAAAGTTTAATTTACATTTTGCATTAAACAACAGTATGGAAAACTATGGGTACTACTGATTCCTTTTTGTAACATGAATACCATTGTTTTTGAAAAAGAAGAATGAAAAACTATTATAAACTCTTCTAAGAGACACAAATGTGAAAAGTTTCATAAAGAAATTACTGAGGGCATGGTTTTATTTTGGAAGTAGGTATTCAAGTACTTTTCTGATGCAAATAAAACTGGAGGGACAGCCTTTATGCAAGGTCAGTTGCAGAGCAGAGCTTGCAGGGTAGATTTTCATAAAGAAGTTATAATGAAGAACAAGTCTGCAGCAAAAATGCTGTAACTGAAATACCCCCTGTAGGCATTTCTAGAATTCCACATCTTGTGTTTATAATTTACGCATAAATTCATGCTAAAATCAAACATACACTTGATTATACTGAGACACCTGTAAATATCACGTCCCACCAGAAACTCCTCCTTCCTTCTCTTTGTTCAGAAAAACAGAAATTTTACACTTGAGAACTACAGAACAAGTCACTTGGT
The DNA here is from genome assembly GCA_034509425.1 of Eopsaltria australis. Classification (NCBI taxonomy): domain Eukaryota; kingdom Metazoa; phylum Chordata; class Aves; order Passeriformes; family Petroicidae; genus Eopsaltria; species Eopsaltria australis. Next base: position 97,508 of record JAVTVJ010000662.1, read on the forward strand.
ATTGTAATATTATACATTTATTGTATTTCTCTAAGTAGGGAGAGGCTGAGCCGCATAACAATGCAGAAAATATTCCCAAGAGAAATCTAAACATATTTTTGCAGGAAGTGAAGGATTTTAACCATTTTTATTTGCTTTAAATCAGTGTCCATGCAGGCACTCGCATCTTCTGAACTACTCAGGGAAGAAATTTTTGTCTATAATTTCACACCAATGCAGCACTTTGGCCCTTATTTGAATTATGTAAGCAAACAGCTTCTCATAATGCTTTCCTCTGCTTCATTCAAGACAACAGTTATGGAAATCAAGAAAAATAACGGTAGCTGACACTTCCAATTTAACAAACAAGTAATATAAAAAATTTTTTTTTAATGAAAAATTAGCTTCCCGTGCTTGAGCTCTGTCACTGGTTCAACCATAGTCTGCCAGAGTGTATATAGCTACAGAAATCAGATTGATTTCATTCTCATGTGAATGGACTTGTGCATGTACTTACGCAGGGTTGAAACATCCTTAAAATGTGTTTTTCCAGAGTTGCATATACGTATCATAAACACCTCTTTCTCAATGATATTTCTATTTTTTTTTTTTTTTTTGAAAATGGTAATAAGTTCATTAGTAACTATCTCAGAACTTAAACCTAAGCAAAACTGTAGATTTCATTAAAGCAAAGGCAGGCTTAGAAGTTCTGTAATTCATTCCTTCCCCAGCTCCACTGCAACAGACTGGCAATACAGCAGATCTCCTGTTCCCAAAATGCTGCCTTGGTGATGTTTTACGTGGAAAGCCATCAGAAAGCACTGACTGATTACACCACCAAGTGCTCTCTTTGATGCATTTTTACCCTGGCATTGGACAACAAATTCCTGTTTTCTAATGCATCTCTGCAGCCAATTTGGTTTAGCTGTATTGAACACTGTAGAAATTCAACGTTTGTAGAAATAGGGTAACGACTTTTCTTTATAACATGTGTTTACTCTTTCATCCTTCCCTGCAGCTTGAATTACACTTAGAGAAATGATCCAGAAGACTTCTGTTTTCAAGAAACTAGGGTTATGATATCATGATGTTATCAAGTTTGAATATGTAAAAGAAGCAGTGCCAGAGGTCATTGACAAGCAGTTTCTACAAAGTTCCAAAGAGATTGTTTGGAGGGGTTTTTTTCCCATGGAAATCTGAAAAGATTTCACTGTGTAACAGTACTTGGCAGTATTTTTTGGACGTGACACTCGAAACTTTAAAAAAATGGCCATGGGATTGATAGTATATGTGGTTTTGATCACAATGTCTTGCTCAGGAAAGTTTACTTGTGCACTCCTTGTACAAGGAAAGCTTGGAGATGTAGGAATGACACTAGAGAAAGGGTGCATGCAGACAGACTTATCCCAAAAGATATGACATCTGCACAGGCAGGAAGGGACGCTTTGGACTTTTGCTAGTTAGTCACACCACGGTTTCTATCATGCTGATTTTAATAGATGTACATCAAAGCAAGGGAAAATCAGAATTTGTATGTTCATATCTGAAGTTATACCTGATGAGCGACTGACAGTTCAGATGCTTTCAAAAGCCTTCCTGAAAGTGGAAAAATACTTTCAGCCATCTTATGCACAGGCAAAAGAGAAGCACTTGCATGGATTTTGTGATATGTCACATTAACTAATGAACAATGCTCCTCTCCAGCTTTCAGAAACCAGGGATGCTTCATATTTTACATACAAGTAACATGGTATGAGTGCACGTGTTTGTTTTTCAAGGATATATTTTCTATTCAATGTCTCTCACATTTTATGCAGTGTTAAATCTGTAAACATTTGAGGTTCTCTGCTGTTCACTGTATCTCTTCATGTGAGCATACTACACATCCTGGATATGAAAGACTTTCATCAGGAATTATGTATATATTCCAGGATTAATTAAACCAGCTGTGTAATAAAGAGCCTTTATTTTATAATTTTGTTCACAGACAGTAAGTTTTATTGCATCTATTTATATTTTTATTTATCTTTTAAATAAAATTGCAGTTACTTTAAGGTGAAATGTGGATCAGGTAAGTATTAGTTTCATTTAAAACTCCACCCCCCACTTTATCACAGGAATTCACCAATCCCCAAATTACTGTTGCAGGTATTATTACTGTTTTCTACATCTGAAAAAACCTAATAAAATAATCTGAACAAAGCACATCAGGAAGATTATGAATAAGAAGGTAGCTTCACCAAATAAAAAATCCAAGGACAAAAATAATCCTAATAAATCTATGTGAGCTTTTTTAGAATGTCAGATCCTGGTAAAGTATGCTGCGGAATTTTACTGGAAAATGTCAAGAAAAAATTATGCTTCCCTCTCATGGTGTAGTGCAAAGTGTTAAGGAAAAATATACTTGTTGGAGTGTTATAAAGACAGATATAGTTATGTTAAAGAACAATTAGTGCTCGTTAGTGACCAGTGGAATTGTATTCAGTTAACTGGTTTGTTGTTCTTGTGTGGTGGAGATACTTTTTCTCATTGTTGGTTGAGTTTTTAGTTTTCACTGGTCCAAAATAGCTTTGTTCTATTTGTATAGTGGTGGCTGAGGTTATTGTAACAGGTTTCTACTCATTGTAAGTAGGAGCTGATCTGGAACTGAAAGCATGCTCACTGATTGATTGCCTGTCTGCAGGCAGTGGACAGAATCTGTGTTTCTTTTCAAGTTCAGAAAGATTCAAAAAACAAATCTAGAAGGTCTAATTTTTCCAATTAACACTATAAAAGAAGAGTCCACTTCTACTGAATTAATTAAAATACTGTAATGGTACAGTTTTAAATTAGGTAACTTGAAGTTAATGTCAGATTATGATCTTGGTTGTATTAGTGCAAATCTAAAAGTGTTTCATTTATGTCCACAGAGTTGCTTCATTCAGGGGTGAGCTCATTAGCAGAACCAAAAGAACTAAAGACAAAATACATACATCATTGTAAGATACAATTTAAAGTGTATCTTTTATTCTAAATACTGTATTCCACATCAGAATAACAGAAAAATATATTTGTTTCTGGTTTCCTCTTATTACTTCAATTGTGTCATGTGTTTCACTAACTAGCAATTTTGCACATGCCATGTCCCTAATTCTAATCTCACAGATACCTAGAATGGAAGTGCTAAATAGGGCTTTGGCTATGTGGCGTTTGGCATATCCAAAACAAAGATTACAAAAAAAAAATACTATTAAAAAAATGCATCCTAAGACCTAGTCTTAATTTAACAATGCTATAAAATAAAAATTGAGATTAACTGCTCTTGTGTTTTATTAAATACATTGTGTTTATTTCAGCCAAATGAAGAGATGCAGCTAGGTATATCTTCAGTGGGAAATTAATTCAGTGCATGACAGCAATTCATAGAACTTGATGAAATAGATATAGGAAAAAACAGGTATAGGAAAAAGACTGTAGCTAAAGGAAGCATGAGGAAAATCTGTATTCAAAGATCTGCATAATGACTGATTGTGCTTGAGAACAAAGTATTTACTCCATTTCAAATCTGACTTAGTTTTTAAGTTGGGATCAACTACTAGAAATAATTTCCCTTTCACACATTTCACTTAGGTAAATTTTTACATTTAAAATAAAATAAAGATAGTACAATCTAACCTAAGAATATGTTATATTCAATAATATCATCTAACAGCTAAGTTTAATGAAAATTCCAGCCTTGATGGAACTACTGATAGACCGGGTTTCATGCCAGACCAGTGATTTCTGTATTCCAGCCAAAACTCTCTGAAATGTTTTGAAGCTTTTAACTTAACATTGCTGAGTAAGGCCAGACAGATTTCTGACTTTTCTACTAAAAAGAAAATGGCAAAAGACCCGAAACATTAAAATAATTGCTTGAACCTTCTCTGTGTGAGTCCAGCCTTAATGTATAGAATTATTCTGATATTGAATTGAACCAGTTCTGAACAACTAAAGAAAGTTGTAATTTATTTTGATCTGTAAAAAAAACCCTCTTCTTGTACATGATTCTCTTAAGTAGCTTTTCTGTTTGCTATTGTATTGGGATAGTAAGCCTCTACAGGAGGTGAAGTCTGCTTTTACATGCAAGTACCTAGCTCCTATTGAAGCCAAGGCAGCTCCAGAGATCACTATAGGTGTAAAACTGCAGATTCTTAACAATGGGATGGATTAGTGGCAATGTAATCCAAGGATTACACAGACCTAGCAACTGAAAGTAATTCTCAAGAAAGAATATGGTTAGAAGTGGGTCATCTTCAAGAGCATGTTTTTTATGTCTTGGCAAAAAGGTGGAGGAACACAACATTCTATACCAAAGGGAATTCTACCTTTTAAAATTAATTTTAAAACACTATGAAATCTCTTCTTCCATCAAATACTGACATAGGACAGTGCCTAAATGCCCCTAGCAGAAGACACAGTGCTGTCCTCAGCGCTGCTCAAGCAGTCAAGGGTGAGGCCTCTGACTCAAAGCACAGACTTCAGGAGTACGACGTGGGACAACAACTCCCCACAGATGGAGCCAAGGAAATGCATGGAATCAAGAAGACCTACTGGCATCTTTCTGGACTGGCAGGTCCAACTCCTAAACAGTGTTTTCCTGAGGGTAGGGAGAGATTGAGGGGATTGGGGAGAGGTGGAGAACGCTTTGCAAGTGACTGGGGCACACTGGGAAGCCCAAGAGAGCCCAGAAATGCTTCCTTTAAAAACTAAGAAGTGACTAATGAAAACTGGCACCAGTGGCTATTCAGGGAAATATCCATGTCTCAATGCAAAGATGAGAGCTAAGATAACAATAGGGCTTTAAAGGACCTTGAGGATGAAGGAATAGCTCAGGTTCATTATAAGAAGGAAGAGGCAGTCAGGGCACAGCTGAAAGAGCAGAAGTGAAGGGAAAGTTACAGCAACCTTCTAAGTGACCGAAGGAATAAAAAGCGTCCAAGTAGCTTGAGAAGATTAAGTCACATTTTAAAAGTCTTTCCCTCCCACCCTCATC
>JAVTVJ010000662.1:105000-122500 GCA_034509425.1 Eopsaltria australis
CGGGGACCCGTCGGAGATCCGCGCCCGAGCTGCGGGAAACTCGTCTTGAGCCATTTGGCTGCAGAGGAGCCCCGGGCCGGGCCGGGCGCCCCGCAGCCGCTCGCCCCCGCGAACTGCTGGGCGGCGGCTGCTGCGCCGGGGCTCTCCGCCTTCGAGCAAAGGGGAGGGCGGCAGCCACAGCAAAGGCTTATAAAGTGCCGGAGTCCTCATTACTGGAGACTTTCATAACTCTTTAATTCCTGTTTAATGGCAGCCATAAACACGGTAGTCATTTTGGAACAATGGCTAAAAATCACACGGTGCCATTACTGTCCATTAAAACAGTGTTTACAGTTCAGTGGCGGTTCAGGGGACTCGCAGTAATTCATATTAGCAAAAGGAGAAGATTTATACCTGAAGAGCTGTTCTCTTCTGTTCTTCATAGCGTAAGGCTTGTTGCGCAAATTGACAAAAAAAAGTTAATTTCATATTTAATCGTGTGAATAGGGATTAAATAAGTAGCTGTTGGATGCCCTGATTTCTACTTGATCAATAAATCATCAAGTACCTTAAGTGCTTTATACACTATCAAATTAAATGAAAAATTCTTTACCTACATCCCTGGTGTCAGCAGATAAAGCTAATGATATTTTTCGGTTATGTTACAATTTAGGTACTTGACTCTATAGACCATCCCAGGGCAGAAAAAAAAAAAAAAGGAACGAAACACAGGTCTCCAGCTGTACACTTTGGCATCTTTTCTGAGGGGAGATCGAGCTGGAGGAAAGCCCTGGGCCCTGGATTATGTCTCTCTACATTAATAGAAATATGTTTAAAAGAGGAAAAAGTAGTAGGATTCCACTGCTTTGCAGAAATGCCAGAGACTGGAGCACGAGTCTCTCACATCCAGGCAGGGCACCCTGCTCTGAGCCGGCGTTGTACAAAGCCACGATTCAGCTAACCTTTTCTGCAAGGGTTTTTCCTTCGTAATTGTTTTCACCATTACAGTAAGTTTATTTTCACTGTTTCAGTTTTTATTTCCAGCTCTCTGGTTTCCCACCACCTTTCATGTTATGTAAGGTCTGGGTAAGTTCCACGTTAAAAGGATTTTAAAGCAGTTTCCTGTGGGTTATCTTCAGAATGTAAATATTCCTGCACCATGTTAGATATATCAGTCATATGTGGTCCTCCTGTCTGTGTGTGGTTATAGCGCGGGCTACTAGCTACACGCGCCTAGAAATATATTACCAGACAATAAAATGATTAAGAAACCCACCATTGAAAATTGGAGCCATGTTATTTAATTTCTTTAAAAAGATTAGATGTTTCCCTGTTGTTGCCGTTTCTGTAGGGTTTTTTCCCCTTCTCCAGTAATAACTTGGCGCTGACCTAAAATTGCAATCGAATGATATTTGTGAAGTTTAATTGATAACTTAGCATCTCTGTCACACCTCCCAGCCCATTAGATGATGAAATCTCACCTGGTTAAACGGGAGAGCTCACTGGCCTCTGTACCGCATGCCTGATTATACAGCGAATCTGTTAATTTACCAAACCACCTTTACAAGAAGGACTTGATGGACACCACAAACTGTATTCATGCGGTAGCTAAGAGAATGTGCCGTATTCCCCGAGCCGCCTCCCACCACCTACCTGCAGAATGAGAAATGGAAAATTAGTGGAGATGTGTGCATGAAGGGAGCCGAGCAATTAGCAAGGAGCTGCCGCCGGCTCGGGAGAGAGGGGGTCGGGACCAGGCGAGCAGGGACACGGACACGGGCCGCCCGCGTTCCCCGCTCCCCGCCGCAAGCCGAGGGGAGCCGCGCCGCGCCCCTCTCTGCCTCGACCCGCGGCTGCTGCGCTGGCTCCGCGGGGCGCAGAAGGGTCTGTGTGTGTCTGTGTGTGTGTGTGCGTGCGTGCGCACCCCTGATGGCTGTCTCGCCTCTCTCCCTCCTGGGTTTGTTTTGTGATGGTGCTTTCAAGGGCTAGGTTTTTTGGTTTTCTTTTGGAGGAGCCCCGATCCCCTTTTTGGAGCGGTGTGCCCGTGGGTGCCCCCTCTCCTGCGTCTCTTTGCGTCCTTTATTTGCGGATGTGCCTGGCAATTGTTGTTGCTTGTGTTATTAATTGCACCCGGGCCTTTCCTTGCTCTTTGCGGGAGCGCGGTCTAAATTGGCTCTAATAAATATTAGCCGCTAGATTAGGCGAGGTGAAGCTGGCACGGCGCTCTATTTTCGACCTGTAGCCTCTGCAAAGCCGCCAGTTCTGCGCCAGATTAGCCCCATCCATCCAGTGTCAATGGTTGTCTTGTTGAGAAAATCAGTGAGTAAACACGGCTGACAGAGAGGGGTATCAGCTGATTACTCATACAAATAGACTGCAAACTCCACCAGGAGAAGCTGTTTCCAGAGATGGGTTTCTCGCACTGACAGGGCTGCTTCTCCCAGGATCCCGTGTCCTGCTGTTCCCACTTTGTCCTCCATCAATCACACAATTGTGTCCGGGATGTTTTATAGAGTCACTTAATATCCCTGCCTTCATCTCTATTCACTTAGAGAATGATCTGCCATAAGGGCTAAAGGCTTTTGCAGGTTGGGACCAGAGACAAACCCGGGCCACAATGGCTCTGGTGGAAAACAGCGATTCATGACAGTGCCCGGCTTTCTGATGCTAATGGCACCGCCACGGGGTATTACAATAGCGGCCAGGCAGTGATTTAAATGTACTCCTGCCATTATCCCGTGGTCCGGCACATTAAATCACCCCTCGCGGATCAGATGCCAGTGGGCATGGGGGTGGGGAAGGGAGGAAAACCACTCCGCAAGCCACGGCGGATTGCCCTGTGAGGGGCTCGAAGGATGAGATACCGAGCAGAGACCCCCTTCGGAAAGGGCCCGGGGCCACACCGCGTTTGTGAAGCTGTACACCCTCCTCCAGGCTGAGGGAACAGCGCCGCAGCATCACCCAGGGGGATCAAACTTTGAAAGGGGTCGTCCGATTCCCCTCCCCTCTGGCAGGGCACCTCCCTCCAAACCTGCCGACCGACCGGTTGCAAAATGTATTTTAATTACGAATTTTAAAGACGAAAGAGTTACAAGGTATCACTGTTTAAGTGCCTCATCTGCAAATTAGATTGCTACACAATTAATCAGAAAGTTAATTAATGAGCAAGTAACTAATTAGGACATTTAAAACCAGTGTTTATAGTGTCTTAGTTAAAAAAACCCTATGTAGCTAATTGGCCTATACACTGATTTCATAACTCATAGCCAAGGTTATAATACTACAGATGTATTATTATGTACAAAGTGTAATTATGTCACTATTTTATTAAGCGCATCTTACCTGAATCAATTTTATTAACATTTTTAACATTGAAAATTCCTTATTGCGAGCAGATTAGAGGCAAGACACTACACATACAGCTGCGGCTTGCCTTCTGACGGAACGGGGGACAAGGGTCAGGAGTTTTTAGGAGAGCCGGAGAAGTATTAAAAAGTCGGCCCGTCCGCACCGTGGCCCGGCGGAAGGAGGGTTCGCGGGACGGATTTTCCTCGGCGCGGTACCAGGAGCGGAGCCGAGAACCCGGCTGTGATGCGGGGCCAGGTGTGGGCAGGAGGCTCGGGCGGGGGCTGCTGTTCCTCCAGCAAACCCGTGGCCGGCTCTTCCTCCCGTGACTGGGGAAGGTCACCCGCGACCCGCCCCGAGGCTGGCAACCATCAAGAAATGCGGGCTCCGGCGGGGTTCCTGTCCTCGCCTCACCCCGCGGTGGTGTGGCCCGGCCTAGCCGGGGGGACATGAGAGCCCAGGCTCCCGGTGAGCTCCCCCGCCTCAGCCACCGACCCTCCGCTCGGCCGGGCAGGGGCACTCCGGCCCCGCGTCCCCCGGCGGCACGGCCAGGCGCGGGGTCAGGGCCTCGGGCGCTGCCCGCAGCCTCTCTCCGGCGGCTGCGTGGGGCCGTGGTAATGCGCAAAACTACTCTTTGTAATCTCCTTTTCAGCAGTGAGGAGTACATATAGGTAATTTTAATGAAGAGGTTCCTGTACCACATTATTAGCAATAAATCTACACCATTCTTTGTTGGTTAAAATCATTATCATCATCATCGGTATCATTACTGAACTCATTATTCTTGTGTTACTATCAGAGTAGATTTATGATAACACCCACCATCACGCCTGAGTTAAAGAAGGTGTAAAGGTTTGATTAATAGCTGCTTTCACGTTTTAATACTCGACATTTTCTCACTTTTTTTTTCTTTTCTTTTTTTTTTTTTTTTTTTATAAATAAGGGGCATGATAATTACCGGAAGTAATTACTGGTTTTGTTATAAAGTGTCTGATTAGGCGCTCAGGCGCTTTTCCTCAAGTAAAATATAAATAAATAACACGATGGACACAGTAAGTTCTTGTAATGACGCAGTAAGGCAGTCTTTGAGAACAACTAACATTTTCTTCAATCACACTGACATTTTAGATTAATAAGTGTTAACAGAAAGAAATACACTCCCCTCAAAAAACAAACAAACAAACAACAACAGCAAAAAAGCTGGCCCTCACAGGTTTGCAGAGAATAAAATGACGGTAGGAGCTGGAGCAAAGGACACGAAGAGGATATCACCTTTCCATCCTCACTCAGCGTATAATTTTAAAAAAAGCCCAACAAACCAACCAAACAAAACCAACCCCCCAAAAATCCCCCAAATAACCAAAATGAAATGAAAAACCTGAACGACAACCGCTCGGCGCCCTGGGCTTGGTGTGTGATTTTGCACGCGTGAGTGTGCTGGACGCTTGCATTCTATAAGGGAGTTATTGCACTGCCTCCCGAGCCCCGGTTCACCGTCCCAGGGGCGGGCGGCGATGGCGAGGCAGGACCGGCCCCAGCCCCGGTCCCGGCCCCGGCGGGCGGGAGCACCGCGCTCGCTCTCCCTGAAAGGTTACACGGCGCTCTGCCTCGCTTTGTCTTCCCCGTGCCCTTTCCTGGCAAAAATGGAGACATCACATCCTTGCCCAGCCCCGGCTCAGTATTTATGAAGGTTTTCTGACAAATAGGCAGGCTGGCCACGCATGGGTGACTGCCTTCATTCCGCACTTGGCTTGTTTACATAGGACCAGCACCATTTCCACGGATTAAACAAATCACAGCGAGAAGGAGACATTTATAATCCGCCAACGAGGCCACAGGCAGTTAAAAAATGTGTGCGTGTGTGTGTATGCTGTGAGAAAGAAAAATAAATGTTCATGTCCAGGGAACTGACCTTCTTCTTGGAGGGTAACTCAAGGGGTATAGATATAAATATAGGTTGTATATAATGTCTTACGCACAAGCCCGAAGTGTGTATTTAATAATTATCTGTTATACCCAGTTATTATTTACAAATGCATAGCATTAGTTTGCATTTTACGCGGCCTTATAGCCGGAGTCCCCCTCCCGGAGCTGCCAGGAGCGGCTGGAGAGCCTCCGGCTGCACACAAAGCGACGTGCCCGCACCGCCCCGAACGGGGACTGCGCTTCGGGGCCGGATCGGACGGCGGAGTGGGCAGCCCACGCGTGCTCCTGTGCGCACACGTGGGAGGGAAGCAGGGGGGCCAGACCTCCCCGCAGGGCACAGCCCGCTCTCCACGCCGAGCTGGATGGGGCGGGGGGCACAGCGTGGTGCGCGGGGACCGCAGCCTTGCGGGGAGGGCCCCGAACTCGCCCTGGCGAGTGGCTCCCGTTGGCACAGCCGGGCCGCGACATGCTCACCCTTCTGCTCTTCTGTCACCCGGAAGCATTATAAAAAAAATAATAAAAAATATTAAAAAAAAAAAAAAAGGGAAAAATGAAATTATGTAGGATCCAAAGGTATTTTTCAAAGTAAGAGCGTGCATTTTACGATCCCTCTCCCTCCATCTGCAGGAAGAGTGATGGTGCGGGGGAAGAAGCTATAACTGGAAATGTTGCCCTTTATCTTCTGTCAGCTCTCAGGACACTTGGCTGCTGCTGCTTCTCCGGCTGCTGCTGGGGTTTTTATGACACATGTCACCCACCTCGGGCAGCCGGAGCAGAAGGAAATTCCCTACAAAATAGCAATGGTTTCGAAAAAAAGGATCGCAACAAAATATTGAATAAATTCCCTTTTAATTTATTTGATCATTCCACATTACGGGGCTATGAATTGCTCAAATTTGATAACAAGTACTCAATTCAACTCATTATGTAAGTTAAATTAGACTTCGATAAAATTTCAGTGGCGCGCAGTGGTTCCTAGAATGAAATGTAATTTGCGCAAGAATTTGTTGTATCTGTCACAAATATTTCCAATTAGCGACCGTAATTATTTGATAGTTTCTGCAATTATGGCTTAAACGGGTGAATTTGGGACTGTGGAGGACCCTAATTGGCCTAAATTTGATATTTTGCATATTTGCATAATGAGGAAATTGGTAGAAAATTGTGTTCATTCATTTGTGAAAAATCCTATGAATTTTATGAATTTGAAAGCTCTGTTTGTGCAGACTGTGACTTTGCTTGCTGATCCCTGAGGAGCTGACGCTGAATGCCTGAATGGGCAGAGCGCCAACTTCTCCACCCGGAGGAGAGGCGGGGGAGGGAAGGGAAGGAAGGGGAAAGGGGAGGGAGGGATGCAGGGAGGGAGAGATGCCGGCCGTTCGGCCGGCAGGAGCCGGGAGCCGCTGTCGCCAGGCGCCCCCGGGGCCGTGCTGTCCCTCCCTCCTGGTCCCCGCTCACCCGGGGAAGGGGTAATCGCGTGGGGAAGCGGCGGGGGGACGGTGGACGGGACGGAACGGACACGGGACTGGGATACTGATAAGTGTGCACTTGGTTAAATTAAATTGCCAAAGCTTCTCCTTTCAGTAAAAGTGTTTGATCTATTGCGCTGTCAATTTAAAGTGTTTAAGGAGAAGCAAAAGCATAGATTTTAAGATGCTGGCCCAGCACCCATTCATCATGCATCAGGGATTTTAAGCCTCGCGTTTTGCTGTAGTTAACATCTCAACTCTCTGGCACGGGAATCGAGGCAGGGGAGCGGCCGCGCAGCCGGAGCCGGAGCTGGGTCCGGCTGTACGTGGGGCGACGGGACTCCGGGCAACTCTGCTCCCTCTTGGCGATGCCGGCCAGACGTGAGCCGCGAAGGAGGAGTCAGTGTAGAATGGAGGAGAGAAACGTCCCTGCTAGCGAGCGGGGGTGGCGGTGGGGCATCCTGGCTTTATTGGCTTCCTGGACTACCGCTGGGGAGAGGCTCTACAATGGGTGACAAAGTTGGGAGATAATCTTTTCACTGCCTTTTCCCCCCTTTTCCTTCTGAGCAGCTTTAAGAAGGTCCCGAAGGTCACCCTACGGACAGCTTTCCTCCCTCTCCCTGGCTAGGGATCTCCTTTACCCCTGGTTTCTAGACCCTGGGGTTCACAGGCTGAGACAAGGTGCACAGGCTGAATCGGGGATGTAATGTATTCCCCTGAAGAGTTTTACACACTCTGGCTCTCGACTGTAACTTTGGTTGGTTAGCACTCTCCCCATCAACATGGACTTGTATAATGTGAAGATGTTACTGGCTCTAAATGCTTAAGTGCTTTGTTTCACAGCACATCTTCAGTAAAGGTCAAAATAAATTCATCTCCCTTCAATGCAGCATTTGTGTTTGGATTCCAGAGCCATTAGCACAGGGCTTGGGGTGGAACTGCTATCAAATAATAAAATGCCCCTGTGGGTGAACATGGGAACTAACTTCCCACAGTCTGTTCTTTGATGGGATGAGGACAATGCCATTTACACCACACATCTCTGTTTGGTATCTGTTTGATGTCACTTTTCAGTCAAAGCACTGAACTCTTCCATGCCTCCACCTCATTGATGCTTGAGGATGACAGGGGGTAACAGTCCTGCTTTGGAGTGAGCAGGGAATTTAACAATCATGGAGATGAGGGGGCTAGAGGCTTGAAGCTCTAATTTTTTGAATGTTTTCTAAGTGATAGATTCAAGACCTGTTGTAGGACACCTGTCCTGTGGAGACAGGCTGTGCTGGGCTAATCTACCACAGTCTGCTGTGGATATTTTGGCTTCCCAAGCCACACTGATGTAGAGTTCAACTTGTTTTGCCTTCCTCCAGATTTCATTAGAGCTTTCATCCTCTCACGTAGTGTTCCTGCCTCTTTTCACTTCATAGTCCTTCCACTCCCTTATCCACCACCATTCCATGTTTTCTACTTCTCCATATGTCCCTTTTCTTGTAAAAAAGTCATGTACATGCTCTGATTGGACCTGTATTTCTGGAAGACAAGTAACAAATCCCAGAGGACAGAAGAGACCCCAAAGATCTCCATGTAAACAGGAAACTAGACAGATTACCAATTTTACCAAAAGGCAAATTGGTCAGTACTGAAATCGTGAGCCTATGCTGTGCTTTGGCCCAACATCCAGTCAGTTCTGGATAAATGAAGGAAAAAGATGAGATCTCAATAATGATGTTGATTGCTGGATGCACTAAGGACACCTAACCTTTCACTGAGTTTCTTTTCCTTATTGTGAACTTGGATATTACTTTCCTTTGAAACAGTATTTGGAAGAATCTCATCATACATAATTGCAATCAACTCTTTAAGAAATGTATTTCTTAAACCCTTAGATACCACAGATGCCCTGGACTTTAGGGTGAGCCTTGACACAGTGCTGCAGGGGTGACTCTCAGATGCTAAAGACTGATTTGGGCCTTCCCAGCTTCTCCCTCAACACAACTCTTCAAACAACTTCAGTTTCTGAGTTTAGCACATAGAAATGCTTGCAATGGTTCATAAAACCTGACTTCCCACAGCACATGGCCAGGTGTGTCAATGCCCAATGAGCAGGACTCTAACTTGTGGAAAGCTGCTTCTTGAACAGAGAAGAGAAGCATATATATGTAAAAAGAAAACTCAAAAAGCACCCTATTTCAGTTATAGCTGGGGAAGAGAGTCTAGAATCAGTAAAAGGTGCTTCCTCTTCCATGACATTTTTATTTCTAAGCTTTTAAAATATCATCATGTGCTTGCCACATCATTTGTTATTTATGTAACCTCAGTTCTAGAGAACTATTTAACAAGTAAGCACATACAGATTATCAAGCAGGTATAGCTCACAAAAGCGATATAAAAGTTGAGAAGGAAGTCCTGTGCTGCTGAAATTCTCCATCTAAAGGTACAGTCTTCTTCCCCCCAAACAAAATGGGAAGACAAAGTTTGTGTATACATGTAGGCAGCCATTTGGCCCTCAAACCTGAGAGCTGTTGCCAGCTCTGGTTTTGCTCTGACATGATCCCCCAGGGCTAACCTGGGCTGGCAGAGGCTGTGCATGGGAGCAGGGACAGGGTGCAATAGGGTGTAACACAGACATGCTGGTATAGCTGAGTCTCCCCTGAAGGCATACATAGATAGATCTATTAAAACTAATAAAAATGGGTACTGATGCTGAATTGATTTTTGCTGTTTTTCTTGTATATATTTTCTATATTCTTTACACATGTATTTGTAGCTCTGTAGCCTATCATAGTATTCATACCTTGCATTTTACTTACTCTATTAGACAGAAAGACAAAATAAATTCCCCAGTGGCTCCAAGCTGGGGGTCCAAGGTTAGATTCTCGGGGAAGCCAAGGTTGAAACCAGCTCTCCGAGACACATTTTCATAAACAAAGTTTAGTTCCTATATAAAGGGGGAGAATTAAAAGAGGATTGAATGGGGAAGGAATTACCTCACCACTTATGCCTCTAACGGGGGGCTTTTGGCAGATACTCTAATTTGTTTAAAATATAAAAATTGTATACACATTATGCTACGTGTGCATCTTCAGTGTTTCCCACCTGGTGAATTGTGCACCTAAGGGCGCCTATAAAGGTAACCCCTTTTTATCACCTGTGTCTGGCTCATGATTTTAGGACCAATGAAAAGGCATCAGTACAATAAGAAAATGAACATACAATATGTCTCCTTTAATCAGAAAAGGAGTGTCCATCTAGTTAAAACTCTCTGAAAATGTGCATGATGCTCAAAATTGAAGATACATGCACGCATTTTAAATATTAATGACCACATCCCCAGCTTTTCGCTATACTCTTTCAAAATGTTTACAAAATCCCATTGTTACCAGTGAACTTGAGGTTGCCTCCAGTAATGTGATTGTTTTGACCTGTGCAAGTCATAGTGTGACTGACAAAAGACAGCACCATTCAACATCATGACTTCTTACAGCAGTTCTCTTCATCACTGCAGAAAACAAGCTTTATCAAACCATTTCTATTGTGAATGCTGGAAGTGAGTTGACCTCAAGAACAAGTCTTTCTGGGCATCTCTGAAAGAGTTACTGTGCAGCAGTACCTGCAGAAGAATAAACTTCCCCTGAAAAAAAATATTTTTTCCAAATGCACAGTACAAATATTTGTTTTCAGCAAACATATATGGCATGTGATTAAATCAGTGAATGGGGTAGAATGCTGCATCTGAATAAACCAACAAATGGGGTAGAAAAAGATGGGGATAATGAAGGTTTTGGTGACCAAGAGGAGGCTGGAGGTTGAATAAGTAGGACAGCAAACTCAAAAAAGCCAGGCAAAGTGATGGAGTGAGGGATGAAGCAAACTTCGGATAGCAGTTATTTTGCATCATCCTGCAAAATTAATCAGAATTCCATTTGATGGACCAGTATGTTGTAGTACTTCTTTTCTGCTCAAAGTGGCTCAATGCAGCCACACCAAGGCTCACTATAATATATGACATAAAATATTTAAGTTGGACATGCCATATCTTCAAATCAGAAAAAATACACAGCAATGTTTTCTCTTGAATTTTCTCCTTAGTGTCCATGTAGCACATTTGTAATAATTTCCTCCACCACACACAGAGGCATACTTCATACCAACTGTGAAAAATTGTGTTAAACTTGAGCTATAGATAAGATTATCTATTTGTAGGGAATGTGACTGATGCTGTAGCTGTCAAAAAAACATGTTTTTGAAAATCCTGGTAATTCAGAATCTGCTTGAAATTGAGATAAAAAATAAAAGGTGAAATATATTAAATTTTAAAAATACATTTACAACATTCACTTATTCACCTTTCCCTTCCTGTGCTGGAAGAAAAGAAGAAAAATATTCAGTATGCCTTCAAAAAACCCACTTGACATCAGAATATCTTTATTCAGGGTCACAGTAGGGTAAAATATAGTTGCCATTGGCAATTACAGTTCTTGTCTGGTGAGACATCTTCTTCTCAAGTTTTGCCAAATAACCATTGTATTTACAATCCTGAGACTATATTATTTCAGATATTTAATATTACTCAATGATTTTACTTCTTACTAATAATCCTAAAGACAAACATCTCTCATTTAAATTCAATAGATTCTGTAAGTGGAATAAATTTCACTAAGAATACCTTGCAGATACATGGTGGCCTCGGACAGACTTTAGAATTTAATTCCTGGAAATTTAGAAACCTGTGTGCACCTTGTTTGAAAGGGTCTTGCTTATGCTTGCCAAATGACAAATATATGTGTAAGCCTTGGCCCCCACGAGGTGTTACCTGGGACACCTTCACTGGCTGTGCTTTCAGAGCTCAAAGAGGGTGACCCACAACCCACACTGACTTAGGAGTGCCAGGAGCCTGCAGAAGTGGTGAAGGAGTAGAAGGGCCTTCACCAAGTTGCAAGAGAGTAGCTGTAGGCTTGTAACAGGGATCTGTGTCTGTAGAAATCTCCTGTAGCAGATGACAGGAAAAAGTTCAGGAAGATGTGAGACACTCTAAGATCATTTGGAACTGGTCACAGAAGGAAGAATTATCTTTTTAAAATCACAAGCACTTTCTGAATTCATCCATCCAGGACCAATGTTTGCCAGTATCTTGTTTGTTCCAAATAAATCAGTTCTATTGACCATACCCCAGGAGTAAGTACCATGCACAGGGGCATTCCCTAGCTTTGGTCTGTAACTTTTCTCCAGACTACCATGGGTAGCAGTGTATGGGAAACAGTTGTAGTTCCAGAGATTTCCCATCTTAGTCTTCTTAACTTCAAAAAAGAGTTCTGGTGGATGGAAGAGAATGTCAGAGGTGACTGTTCAGCTTTTTATTTTAGTGGAAAAAGAAACAAGGGCACCTGGCTATATGTTCCACTCACCTTCCTCTGAGTCTTTCCTTGGTTGCTGAAGAGGTGGAGCCCCCAATATTCCAGTGGTGCTGTGGCTGTGAAGAGCACATCTCTCCATTTCCTGGCAGGGCAAGCTGCTTCCAAAGGATGGTTGAGCATGGCAAGCAATACCTGTGCTGTCTGTTCAGAGCCAGGGGGATTCCCATGGGCTGAGAGTGCACCTCTCTTGATTTATGCTGATATGTCTGGCCAATAAGTCGTCCATTTAATATAGAAAATAAAAGGTGTTGCAGAAACAAAGAATTGTTTTCATCACTGAAGTTTTTGGCTGAAAATGTTTGGATATATGATCAGTTTGCCTAAATGAACTATCTCCCTTGCCTTCTTCTCCAGATGCCTAAGTGGCTACAGCTCCACCCACCATTTGCACTCTGTATGGCTCCTTCCCTGAAAGGAAATTAATGGAAAGTGCTTGAGCCTCAGCATTTCTGAAAAATCAGGCTCAACTGTGGATGCTGCAGCCGAACTTTACTGGACTACTATTTTAAACATATTAGTGCTGGACTTTACTCAGATATATTAACATGATGACAAAAATATCTGTGTCATGGGGAAAAAAAAGAAACAAGGAAAAAAGCCCCACCACTCAATTGGTTTGATTCATTTTCCTATAGTATCTCTTGCAGTCCATCTGCTGAAAGGTGAAGCCAAAATGTTTTAGAATTATGTTTTCATGGGGAATTCTCTGTTAATTAGTTATCTCTCTCTGCCATGTGTAGCAATGGATGAAATCAGTTACTGTAATTTCATGAAAGGCAATATTGGACTGTTTGTTTGTATCAGCATAAACACTTTCTTACACACAGCACTCTAGTGGAACAGGAGTGGTCCAAATAACATTTTATTTCAATATAATGAGGACACACAGCTACTGTAGCATTGCAATTTCTTATTTCCTAGTGTCTAAAATTATGGTCTTAGACTAAATACAGCAGAAAGATCTTATGGGCTCAGATTAATTTTTGCATACATTTTTGAATGTATTTTTGCAGAGTAGAGCTTAGCTTACTAAAGTTGCTGTTAAGATATTTTTGTAGAATAAAATAGTCTTCTCTGCAGTTGTATTTAATAGGCCAAAGTTCCACATCTTCTAGTGTCATGAACTGCTGCTTGCAGTTCTTTTAATGAGGACACAGCACTACCATACTGTGGAAAAGTGTATTTTGTAATTGCAAATGAAGTATTTCAACCTTTTTACCTTTTAATACCACAGAACACCCTGGGTAGCTAAAGACCAGCTTGTTTCCAAGGAGTTTTATTACAGAAGAGAAACATGGAATACCATTTTATATACTTTTCATGCTTGTAATTTTTTTTTTTCTTGCAAATACTACCCTGTCCTTTGGTAGTGGGGCTTTCCAGCCACAGACCCCAGTGTAAGTCCGTAAGTGGGTGCTTAATTGGCTCCCTCTTTTACCGTGGAGAACATTCAAAAGGAAAGCAAGCACAAGGTGTGGGTCAGGGGTCCATATCTATTGATGGCCAGTGATCTGCACTAACCACAGGATAAATATCCACTGCTCTCTCCTAGAGTAAGATCTTCTCCTTCCATGCTTTGCTGCCTTCACCAGGAATGAAGAAAATGCACCATGGGTTGAGATTAAGCTGTCACTGAAACTCTTATGCCTGGCATAGGAAGATCAAGAGGATGAATCAAAAGACTTAACAAGTTGAAGGGATTTGCAAAAGTAGCATTCTTGTGTCTGCATTCAGCTTCTCTCTTAGGCAAAGGGGGAAATGAAGGCCTCATCAAACAACATGCTTTTTCAAAACTATAGAGAACGAGAACATGAGAAATTCCTACTTCTGGTACTCCCTGCTGGGGAAATAAATGGTCCTACATCTAAGACCCGTAACTTGGCCGATACACACTCCTAGGTCTACAAGTGAATATATATGATGAGAGATTCATTATATCATAATAGGAATCACCAATATTATATTGAAAACCAGGGCTAATGGTGCACAGCATGATTTGTGCAGCTAGTGATTACTTGCTTTGAAAACAAAAGGTATTAGACCTTCAGCATAAAAGAGATCTAAATATACCACTTCCATTGCTTTCAAGATGCTCTTTGTACATTTTTGCACACATAGATTTGAGATGGTAGATTAATAAAAAATCAATTTAAACTATGTGGATAACTTTTCAAGTAGTGTTTCAAGTTGTTAGAAAGCATGTAGAGAAAACAAAAATACAATTAATAGTACCGTATCTCCCCAGGTAGATAGAGAAAATGCTGATCTTGGCATCTGACTATGGTGGCATTCACCATTCTCATTTAACATGTCCAAAGCCAGCAGCAAGGCCTAGATGATGAAGAAAAGTTTCTCAGTGTTTTTCAGAGGATAATGATAAAAGCCACTGGGACAAAACACCCTGACTCAGCAATGGAGAAATCAGGAACATAAAGAAACACTGGAAAGCAGCACAGGAGCTCTAAAAATAGGTGCTTTTAATATTTTAGGAGCCTTCTCCTTTCTGTATTTTTCTATAAGATACCTAATGTCATGATCTAGTATAAGTCATCTTTTACAAACTCACACTCACTGTGTCTGCAGCTGTAAATTACAGAATTTAAAAAATTGGCACAATGTATGTGACTTTAAAATCTAATTAGCTGATATATGTATGTGTGCAGAATCAGTGAGGCAGGCTTCATGCAAAAGTCATGTTAATTATGGGCTTCTGTGGCACTCTAGGTGTCAAACAGTATCCAAGAGACAGGAGATGTGTGAAGAAAACGATAGTAATTGTATGGCGTTTGTCCTCTCACATTTGTCCTTTTCTTCTCTATTCCTCCATTTCTGCCTGATTTCACCTTAGAATTACCACAAGACTCACAGCTGTCTTTTTCTGTTGTTGCTGGAGTTGTTGTTTTTCTTCTGGAGGCTGTCTAGCAAGATATAATATTGTGAGTCCCTGGATGCTAACCAGACGGGTAGCATTAAATAAACCTTGCTTTGCTGTAATACATCACTGCAGTAAAATGTGAGCAAGTACAAACAATAAACAGTTAAAAAAAAAAAAAAAAAAAAGAAAAAAAGTAAAACCCTTGGTGTTTTTAAATGGCTAGACTTTAACTCTTTTCTAGTCTTTTTCTTTCACTTGTTTTTACTATATTTTGTATAAGGTAGGAGCTGGAGCTCTGAAGCAACAAAAAGAAAATATGTTCCAAGCCTTCTTTAAATGCCAAGAAGAAACAAACTAAGGGCATAAACCAGATGTCTTGTCCATCAGCAATGTCCCCTGTGCATTGTCCCTCTATAGTAACAAGGCTATGCTGTGCTTTTGAAGACTGACATCCTGCTCCTGAAAAGCAAAGCTACACGAACCAGCTGAATTCAAGTTCTCGTACCAGTCACAGACCACTCAGAGTCTTCTTTGAGTTTTTCACTAAGTAGTTACCTGGGATCATATTGGTAGAACTTTTTAAAGAGCTACCTGGCTGAATATCAGTTGCCTGTAAATATTCACTATGGACACTGTGTTGCATACCTATGATGGGTCTAACCCATTTGCAGTGGGCTGATTTTCTCTCTGATTAGGTGAATGTGTAGGTGCTTCTGATGTGATTACTTCCATGTGCAAATTTAAAAATTTGTCTCCCTGCCACTTATCAGGCAACTGCAAATTTCTTTTCATGAAAAATCATGTCAGGAAAATTGAATTACGTAAGTGATTTAGAAATGCCAGACACATAATTTAAAGATACAAAAGACCATTCAAAGGCTCCCCTACCCATCCATCAGTCTATCAATGGTAACGAGAGGAGGTGGCTGAATTTTGTTCCAGTGTTAGCAAAAGATATAATCTAAACTCTTTGCATAATCCTTTAACAAGCATTTTTATTTGGTTTTTTAGTATGTTTTGAACTGTAGGGGTTTTTTTGAAATTACATGGCAATTTCCTTAAAAGATGTTGTGATTATTTAAGTTAGAGAACAGAAGAATTTGGCCCTGTGCAGATATGCCACAGATCTGTATCTTAATAATGAGGTACTTTTTAAAATTCAGGGATTCTGTATTTTGGGTTCTCACACATTAGTGAAATTCATCCAGGACTTGCCTTGGACCTTTGCATTCCTTCAAAAGCATACACAAGAACAGGAACAGCATAAACATAAGACTTAGTACAGTACAAACACAGGACTTGATCCCACTTCTGCTGGGGTGGCTGTGAGTTTTGATGATGATTGCACTGAAGGTAAGTTCATACACTGCATTAACAATGGCACTGTAGTTTTGACTTCCATGACCTATAGGCTGAGTGATGTAAAAAAAGCACCAAATTAGCCCAGTCTCATCTTTCTTTTTGCAGCTACTCTATTCTTCATGTCTCTCTCTTTTTTTTTTTTCTTTCTTTTTTTCTTTTTTTTCATATCCAAATAAAAATAAGTATCACCAGTAGGGGGAATAGATGTATTAAAAAACAAACTCAAAACGTTTTTATTATTGATTTGGATGACAGTTCACTGAAAAAGTTACTGTTTTATTGCTTTATCATGTCTTCAGCAAGAAAGATGTGTCAGGGCAAAGTATGATTCTTAGATGTGTAGCTGAGATTGGGGTTTATAATTTATTCAGGAATATGGGAATGCCATGTCATTTCCTGGAAAAGAGTCACCTTTGTACAGAGGCCAGGCTGGAAAGGGGATATTCTGCTCACCTCTGCACCCCCAGTGGTTTCCACTGTACACCTGTACTCATCTGATAACTGATAACAAAGGAAGTTGTGGAAGAAAGGGGAAACAAGCCAGAAGGAGAAGAAAAACTACTCCCATTCCCTCCAAACTGATACCATGCACAGTACCACACAGTGTCCTTGCATCTTCTCTAGACCTCAAGGACCACATATCAACTGTGCATCCCCTTATGTCACAAACTGGGCAACAATAGCCATCCACAAAGAACAAAATCTCCAAATGTCAAAAAACAAGAAATAAGTGACATGGCAGTCTTCAGTCAATTCAACCCTTGTAGATGGACCCCTAAAAGGGCTAGAGAATTTTCAAGGGGTTGTGGTCTCACAGCAGTGTTCCTTCCCTAAACAATTTGCAAAATTAATCCCCTAAATAAAATATAAATCTGCTATTAGTTTTCAAATAATATTCTTCTTAAAATTGGTTAAAAGCATGAAGTCAAAATAAAGCAACAGGGAGAAGGACAAGATGAGAAATGGGAAAGGGAAACAGGTTTTTCCAGGTACAGTTTGATGAGGGTAGTAGATGGATCCAGTAAAGTCTGAAAATGCGTGACTGAAAAAGAAGTCTGAAATGCAGTGCCTGAATTTGACCAGAGCATGCCTGTAAGAAGGCCATTTGGGAGACCAAAGTAGAGACCTCAGCT
>JAVTVJ010000662.1:127500-252500 GCA_034509425.1 Eopsaltria australis
TATTTCCTAGGGCTGTCTCCAGAGAAATCCGCAGGAAGAAATTGGAATAATTTATTAGCTTACAAGTTTTCGTTGACAGTTAGCCCAAGGCTATTTATCTCTGTAATAGAGAACGTCTCCAATGTGGCAAAATTGACCAAATCAAACAGCTTTGATCAGAAAATGAATCTGGCAAGGCTGTCTGTCTGTGGGTCCCAGGGGAAAGGTGGGAAACAAACAAAAAGATTTAACAAGTGGTCAATAGGAGAAAGAGAGAGAGAGAATTTGCAGCCTGGAAAGTCAGAAGCCTGCAAAAATCTTCACACACAAACACAGAAATGAATTATAGGAGAAATAAATTATGTCTCACATCTTAACATTTAACATTGTACTTCTGCATAATTGGTGCTATGCAGCCCAATGTGATTCTTGCATTAGGGTGATGATAAATAACTGCAGGAAGGCGAAAATGTTTTAACTTCTCCTTAAAGGAAAACAAAATACAGAGAATTCCACATCTTCACAAGAACAGTGGTACCTTCACTGCAGTTTGCACTTACTGTCCATTAGTAATACCTGCTTTGCCACAAAGACTCAGAGCCCTACAGGCTCAGTATGTTGAAAGCCATCACAAAAACAAAACCAAATTCTGGTTCAAGGAATCAGAATGTGTTTCAGTTGTTTCACTGCACAATTCAGCCGCTGATTTAACCATCTTCCTGTTGATGACCAAGACTTTTAAAGTGAAAAATAATAAAATGTAAGAACTCTTAGGGATAAAATTAAAACAACTACAAAACTTTGTTTTGCGTAATAAACAAGACATGCCTTCTTTTGTAAAGAAAATTTTTACATGTCAAAGATCATCTGATAGCAGAGAATACAGAAGAAAAGGTTCAGAATAGCAATCAGAAGCTTTTACATTGCCCCAGTTCTATTTTTATATTACTTAGTGCTCTCTCTTTCTAATAACTCATGTCAAATATCAGATAATAATATCTATGAGTGAAAAACTTCATTATTTTTTGGAATTAAAGGGCTTTGTGATAATTAGATATAGATGTCTCAGATGGCCATTACATTATTATTGTTTATTCTCAATGCCTCCCAGAGAACAGACTAAAGGACTGTGTGCTGGTTCCCTTTTTCTAGGAATTGCAACATTTCTTCCCTGGTAGGAAATGGATTTATTTATTCAGATTCTTGTGCTATGGGCTTTAAGCAGGAAAAGGTGGAAGTAATGTCTCTCTCTCCTAATAAATGTTTCAGATTATGTGAAAGAAGCAAAAGTGCAAGCCATCTTAACTTAATAACAAAGGATCAGCAATTTTATTTTGCTTATATTGGTGAATTGAATAAGCAACCTGCAAAGAGAAGCACTCAAACAAGTTGAGATTGAAAGCACTCCAGAAAGCAACCAGGCAGCCTAGTCAGATACTCAGCAGGAAACTGAAGGCGACAGGTTACCTTCTCACATCTTTTCAGGCCATTTTATGGGACTGTAAGTCCTCACACCTGATCTATATTGTTATATACACTTAGAGAGATCAGTAGGGAATAGGCTGGGAATTTATTTATTTATCACTGTTTGAGGTGATAAATTTATCAATTTGAGGAGAAGAGAGAGGCTGGCCTCTTGAATGTTGTTCATCAAATTCAATTTTGAATGGTTTTGTATTTTTACATGAAATTTTCAATACAAGCTGTTTTTGTACTTGGAAAAATGGAAAATCAAGTAATTGATAGTCTGAATATGATTGGCACTATATAAGGTATGTTTTGATAGCATTGGGCTGGACCATGAACCCCTCCATTATTTCTTAGACACTTGTGAGGCAAGAAGGGTTTTTGCCTTATTAAGAATTGCCAGTATTTTATATTTGCATTGTAATATGTTTCTATAAGAAACTAAAACAACATTAAAATAAATTGATTACAATTTCTATGTAATATGTGAAAATTCAGTATTTTCACGGCTTGGCATTGTAAGCGGCAGAATGGTCTGAGTAGTAAAGTGAAAAAACCCATGCTTCCAATCTCTCCTCTTCCACTGGCTTACTGTTTTACAGTTTACTGTTTTGTAGGACCCAAGAAACAGGAGTCTTTCAGCTGCTGAATTTTCACCATTATGTCTGCAGTCAATGTGCTCTTTAGACACTTATCTTCTTCTCTGAGATCTAGGTTTTCTATCTCAAAGTGCGGTCCCTTAATTTGCAGATATTTTCAAAAGGTTTTCCCTTTGCAAGTCTTCATTTGAATCTTCCTTTTTGTAAAACAATCAGATACTTTACTGTTTTCTTTAAAAGGCTATGAGTGCTATACATAAGAAATATTGTATGGGCCTTCACTTAGCCCCACCTGGAAAACAAGAGCTTTTCCATTGGCTTTTGTAGAGTTTAAATCAAGACCTTTAAGTGCTAAGCTTTATTTTAGAAGCTGCATTCAAGACAGTGGAGATATTCTCCATATGTATGTGACAGGGTGGATCCTGATAAAAGACAGGAATGGGATTTATTTGATGAACTGCAGATACCTACTTCTGCTCTGCAGAAACTGGCACATTTTAGGTTTGAGTCATTGTAAAGCAACAGTCTAAAAGAGCTTGGATGAATTGTAAAGCAACCCGTGTTAACCAGCAGAGGTATAGGGGTTCGAGGAGTAGATCTAGAAAGTTAAGCAAGTCCAGCTGAGTGGAAATTACTTACTATGGGATCAATAGGGACTCTGCTGATGATAAATGTGTTTGCTTCCATACTTCTAGCGAGTAGTTAATGTAAGACTGGTTAGAATGAGATCTAATGGCCCAGCAGACAGGGTCCTAAAAGGTCTTGGTCTTCTATGTACAATGTATTCAAAACTCTTTGAGGCAGCCCTGAAAGTCACCCTAGAGACAGTCTTGGGCTTATCTGTTGCACAGAAACAGAGGCTGAAGGGTTATTGCTCTGTAGAGCTTCCTGATCTGTGAAAGTGGGGAGGAAGCAGCACATCTCCTCTCCCTGGGATCCAGTGACAGGATGTGTGGAAATGTTCAAAGCCGCACCAGGGGAGGTCCAGCCTGGATGTTAGGAAGCATTTCTTTACCAATAGATGGTCAAACACTGGAATGGGGTTCTTAGAGAGGTGTTGATACCCCAAGCCTGTTGCTGTTCAAGATGCATTTAGACAATGCCATCAGTAAGATGATTTAACTTTCCAAGCAGCTAGACTAGATGATTGGTACAGGTTCCTTCAACTGAAAAATTCTATTCTATTCTATTCTATTCTATTCTATTCTATTCTATTCTATTCTATTCTATTCTATTCTATTCTATTCATACTGATACCTAAAACCATAAAGCAGCAAGACTCTTGTAAGACTTTCAGTTTAATTTCTGAGTACAATTCAAGATGCTAAAGATAATCTTTGGAGCCCTGGATGATATGATGGTCTACTTGAGGAGTGATGTGACCCTCAAATCTTCAGATAACAAATCTTCACTATTTTGCTCCTCTTTATTTTCTGTATTAATATCATCACCGACCTCCCACAGATTTCTTTAAATGAAATTGCTGAAAGGCATTGCACTGAGGAAAGGAGAAACTGAAGAAAAAAAAGATGCAAAACCAAACTAATCAGCAAGAACAAACAAACAAACAAAAAAGCGTTTCTGTCTAGAAACAGTTAAGGAACTTTAAAAGGGGGAATGTGAATTAAAGAAAAATTGACAGCTTTCTCTTTTTCTCCTTTCACACAATTTTTTTTTTCCAGAAACAACCTCTTTTATATAGTCATGTTTACAATGATACTAATAACTGGCACAGTACAAAAGCCTGCAAGAAGTAGAATATTTGTCCTCTGCCACTGCTGGCAGCTCTGTCCAACCCCAAACATACCTGATGCGTTCATCTGTGCTCCTTTGATGGAAGTGACATGGCCAGGACAGTACTGTAAACTTCAACATTTTTAACCTGCAGAAATCCATTGACTAAGTTCTCTTTCTTGTCAGAACAGAAATGCATATTGTCAGATGTTGCCACTTTGTCTCCTATTTATGTTGACATGAGCTGTACTACTGCTTTTTCTATTCCCTCCTGGGCTGAAAGGATGGGAAAATTGTCTATGGATGGAAGTGTCTCCTAACTCTGCATAAAAAGTTGATTTTTCTTTTTAACCTATCTGTTTGGAGTATGATGTTCCCTTTATTTTGCAAATTAATGTTTTCTTGGCAATGTAGCATTTGGATTTCTTTTATTAATATTATGCTTCCCAATCTCTACCCCAAAGCCAGAGGTGAGGGACACTAATCTTCATCAGGATGTCCTTGGTGCTGTGTCCTAGGCTCTGGTGCACACCAGAAAGGGACTGTGAAAACTTGAACAGGGCAAGGCTGGATGATACTGAAAAGGGTGGGTGTTCCAGGATTAGTAGGGCACAGTACACAGCTTTAATCTCATTTTTGGTTAAATGTAGTTTGCTTTATTATGT
Source organism: Eopsaltria australis (assembly GCA_034509425.1). Taxonomy (NCBI): domain Eukaryota; kingdom Metazoa; phylum Chordata; class Aves; order Passeriformes; family Petroicidae; genus Eopsaltria; species Eopsaltria australis. The sequence goes on from JAVTVJ010000662.1 coordinate 131,945, forward strand.
TATTTTATTGAAGCCATTTCTTGAGAGGAAAGTTAGTTTTTACTAACTAGTTTTTACTTAGTTTTTACTAGTTTTGCATGACTATCAGTTTCTCTCATTGTGATTTTACTTGGCAATATTATCTAGGTAAATTGTTATGTTAGGCAAATGTCTTAATTTATACTTTGTTCTGATCCACCTAATACTCAAAGGCTTTTAATAGAACATAATCACAGATTATTCTAAAACAATAATGCAGTTCTGAAGAAAAGCAGCCTTAAAAATCTAACTCATAGCAACTTTGTGATTTCTAACAGGAGACATTAAACAGAGTTCAGTCAAGTCTGCTGTGATCAAATACTGCATCTCTCCCAAGTTCTGAGGTTAGGGGTGTTCCATACATCTAAATTAAATTACCACTGACCTCATAGAACCAAATTATTCTAGGACGGGGTCACCAACCAGATCCTGGTATTGCAGAGAAAGTCATAATGCTTCTCAGATGACTCGTAAGGGCAGATCTCTGTTCTGCAACCTCTCACATATCACACACCCTTCGCCTTTGTCAGCCATTGTCCTCTATCAGGCCATGCAGTGAGGCCATTTTGTCTTTATGTGTTCAGCATATTCCCAGAGAAAACACATCTATAACACATTTTGATGTGGTTTTTTATGTAAGTTGTGCCATCCTGTGATACTCTGGTAGCCTGGGATTTTGGAGGGGTAAGTCTTAATTTGACTTGTAACTTTGTACAGACTTATGGCAGACTTTATGGACCTGTAGGACTCTGGAAATGTCTTCTTTCTTGCCGAGGTCTGAGCTGCTTTCCCCACGGAAAACCTCTTTCTGTCTTTAACTTTTCATAGTGTCCAGACCACCCTGACATGACCTAAGCAGGGATTCCAGATGTTTTTGGTAACACTAAGCTGTAGTGTGTGAATCTCTGTGTACATATAGGTACTCCCAGCTGAAGGCCCTTGAGATCAAACTTTCCTTCCCTTCACGCTTCAATAGAGCATTGGTCTAATCGGCTTTAGGATGTGATATAAAACACAGATCCTGTACAGGCTCTTATTCTTCACAGAAGAGCACAGTAGAGAACAAATTAGGGCAAATCCATTTTGAAAGCAATGGCAAAGCCAGTCCCAAGTAGACTCATCACAGGCACACAGGGCAGCGAGCATGCAGGGACAAGCGTGCAGTGCTGGGCAGACTTTGAACACACACAGATCTAAATGCCCAGACTTACCAGGACGGCTTTTTACTCCCTGGTCTTGCAGGAAGGCAGTGCAAACACAGCAGAACTCACTGCCTACTCCTCCAGTGACATTTTACAGCAAGATGTTGAAGGCAGTTGCCTCTGGCATCTTTCACCCACCATGGACTCCCTTCACCTCTGAGGCATGGAGTGCAGAGAGGTTTTGTAGGAATACAAACAGGTACAATAGATAGAGACCCAAGAGCAGATGGTTTCTGAGTAGGCACCTCTCTCTACATGTTTGCCTCCATGGCACACATTTCAGTAGGAGGAAAATGAATTTATTTGGCTCAGCTTTTGCATTTTGTGTGTTTATTTATTTGTTTACATTTGTTTCCATCTTTCATGCTACTAATGTATTTCCACTTCATTAGCAAATGCTCAACCCTTCATAGGTGTTAATGTTATACGAATTTTTTTCTTGGTAGTTTTAGTCAGCTTTCTAAGCCTGTTCCAGGAGATATGCCAGATTTACAGACATAGTTTATATTGGTATTTTCTACATGTAGACCTAAACAGAAATGTTTGAGAGAAAGCCTTCTTTATAATAAATAAAGAAGGATTCTGCCTCAGTCTATTTTAAAATAGGACTTCTTCTCTGAGGTTTGTCATGTACTTCTGGAAGCGGATGCTTTCCTGGCAGCTTCTTTCTGAGACCTTTGGTCATTATCCTCCAATGTCACCCAGCTAACTATCACCACAGGCAGGAAATCACTCATGAATCATGACTTCTGTGCGTCTCTAGGACCTCAGATCTCCTCTGACCTTAAGCACTCTCTTCAATGCCATTAAATAAATTAAATGTTTAAATTACCTATATTAGCTTTAATTATATAATTATAGAGTCAACGAGAAATAAATCTGTAAAGGGGAAAGCCTAATCTAAAAAAGGACTTGCCCTCACTTCAAAGCGAATGAACATGCCAGTGGAAATGATAGAGGCCTCTGTAGGAAATCAGCTTATGTCAAGGTTTCATCTACTATAATCATATGATATAAACAATACCAGATTTTTTAGTTGAGAGCAAATGTCCTCATGTTATTTCAATGTTTTATGGTCATACCCAGGAGAAAACAGCAACTTTTGTGGACTGGGATGAGGATGCAGAGAAAGCCTTCCTCTGGAACACACACAGATTCCAGGCAGAGGTCAGGGGACAAGAACAACAAATAAAAATCCTAGTACTGGTAAAAACATCTTAAAATGGATCTGAATTGTTTCAACATGAAGAGTGGAATTAGAAGTTTAATTTAATGTAATTAAATTTAATTAAGTTTGATGAACTCAGATTTAAGTTAAACTATGCTCTTCCACAATGTCAAGAGCAATCTCTCATATCTCCATTTACCTGTAAGCTGTCCCCGTGAGTAAAGGTGTTGGGAAGATGAGTATGCATATTCATATTGCCTAGGGATTAAGTTACAGGAGATTGAATGTGGGCTCAAGACTAGGCTTTATTATTTTTCCTTGTACAGGGCTCTACATGTGGGCACGTCCCAGGGAGCGATGGGGAAATTGTGTGTCAGCAAAGGCAACTTGCAGGAAATACCAGGAGCTCAGTCCTTTGCCTTTTTAATTTCCCTTCTGCAGTTCAAGACCACCTTGCAGGATGGATAGGGGCTGTTGGAACTCTAGTCAGGCAGCAGAGCAGAGGACCAAGTGGATGAGAATGATGTGTCTTGTGAGAGCTGGCAGCAATACCTCTGTATTTTCCAAATAGTATTTGTCTTCAGTTTTCTTCTATTACACTGGGGACTGACTGCAGCTGGCCTCCATGTCTGAGTGGTTAATAAAGTTGATTTACACTGTTTATTTCTGTCAGAAGTCCATCAAGCATACTTTATTTTGCCTCTGGTAAGTCCCCAATTTGTTACTCTATAGTCTGCTTCCCCAGACGCATCGATTCCATAAAAAGAAAAACATCATTACAACATATTGCCAAACTAGCCATTCACAAAGGAAAGAAGTGCATTTATTCTTAGCACCTACTAACAGTTAACTCTGTTTATGTTGGTGCTATCTTTTCATTGGTAAAATAGATATGAGAAAGTGTGTAATCTGCAGCTTATGCTGATTACAGTGATTTTGACTTAAAAAGTTGGTGTGGGGTGCTGTAGCTTGGTTTGCCAATTGTTTTAAATAAAAATTGTGTTAGGGAGGTAAAAAGACTTCCTTCCCTTCTTTGTGAAGTCTTTTCACCTTTAGGTAGAATTTCTCATGAAAAGGTTTCTTTTTTTCCTGTTAGCTTTGCTGCAGATTTTTGCTGATGGTTCTTCCCAGTGCCATGTTCCCACCCTCCAGGAACAGTGGAAGAAACATCTCCCCCAGAGAAAGAGGGGAGAAGATTTATCTCTGGCACCTGCAAAGCTGGGAATTACAATAGCCATGACATCCTGTAGCAACAGGGGAGAAGAAACTCTGTCATGTCCCCACACCCAGCAGCTCCTAGGAATTAGGATCAGAGTTTTATAAAGACAAACTGTCATTGCATCACATATACTGAAAAACAAATTGCAGGGAAGCTGGGCTATGAATTGATTCTCATTGATTAAATTCTCATCTCAGTGTGCTGGAATAGTGTGGAAGATCCAAAGGATCCTGTTGCATGACAGGTCTACATAAATCCAAGGATTTATGTCAGTGCTTTATGGAGCACCTTTGAAGTATCCAGTTTTTGTTACTATTTGAATACAAAACTGTGGTTGATTTTCAAAGAAAATATTAATTAAAACCTTATTTAAGACTTGGGACCAGGGTATGTCATTAGTCTCACGAAAGTCTTCCCAATGAAGTCCAGAGTGATGTTTTTGGCAAGTAAGATTATAAATGGAATAAGGAGATATTAAAAAAAAAAAGTTAACTTAGCTCTCAGAAAATTAGACTTGTCCAGATAGTTTAAATGACCCATAGGCAAAGGTTTGCTAAATCTTAGAGATACTGTAAGGGTTTACAGGAGAGCTCACTGAAAGAGCCCCTTTCCACTTGCATTCAACTGCCATGCCCAGGTAATTCATGGCCAAACAACCAAAATGAAACATACACATGCCTGAAGCCCACAAAAAAGAATGCCTAGAAGACCTCCTAGTGAGCTCTGATGTAAACCAGATGCACACAACACCTCAAAGCACTACCACTGCAGGTCCAGGGGAATAGAGCCTTCAGGAGATGGAGCAAAGCTGTGCCTTCATGTTGAGCATGGTGTTAATCCTCATGAAGTCCCTTGGCTTGAACACACAAGGCCAAGGGCAAAACATAAGACGTATTTTTTCATGCCAAAGTTGTATTTGTTGCAATTGTTTTTGAGGATAGTTCGTTACCTTCTGTGGGATCTGGAAGATACTGATAGATATCAGTACCAGCAGGACTCGCAGGCAGAGCTCCATCCAGTGCTGCCTTCCTTCACGTGATGATGGACACTTTGCATCCATCCTCATATTGCACTGTGCAATTCTCTCGTGCTGGGATGCCAACAAACAATGTTGAAGCTGCTGATGGATGTGCTGATGTCCCACCATACTGATCAACATTACACAGGTCTGTTTCATTGTCCATGGTAGAATTAATGTGTTATCTGGACTGCATATTTCCCAAAGACTCTATGCTTCTGCTTTTGTACTGCTTCTTGCACGATGGAGTCCTGGGCTGGTTTTTTATTTCAGGTGCTATGTTACTACAAGAAGTGCAGATACCCTATTATTGCAAAGAATAAACAGTAAGAACAGTGAATAGATTAAAACGAAAAATAACTGAAAGCAAAATGAAAATTGTATTCTAAAAAACTGAAGGAGCAAATGCTAACATGGTGGGATTGACTAAATGTTACCAATAGTGGATGATGAGATTGTATTTTTAGCAAGGCATATTTGCAATGAATGTTTTGAGGATAGTTTACTACCTTTGTGGGAGATGGAAAATAATGGTATTTCTCAATACTAGCAATACTTAGTAAAACCAAAGGCTTATTTGATTTTACATGGGAAAAATGTTGATTTCACTGCAATTAAAAAAAACCCAGAATACTTGAGCATTAAAAGTTCTAAAAAGATACAGGATAAAGACAGCAATGATGTCATCAATCTCCCACAGATGCAAAGATTCTGGAATTTACCTAGCTTCTCAAGAAAATGGCAGTCTCATATGAACTAGGAGTACTTGTTTGTTTTAAAAAGGTAGACTTGGAAGAGGCACATCAGCATTTTGCCTGAAACAATTAACTAAATATCCATTATTGGCAGTCAGAAAATCCATAGTTTTTTTTGCTCATTTCTGTGTCTGGTGGTGGTGAAATTATTAGTGAAGGCAAAGGTTGCTCTTGTTCTTGAAAAAAATACTTTCTGCATTAATTTTGCTCTGGTTTTGTGTGACAAAGAGCATCCTTTATTGAGTATTGTGTTTTTGTGGTTTGAGCTCTGTTGCAAGTAGAGCCTTCTGCAGTCTTGGAAAGTTCAGTTAAGTCTGAAGTGAAAGGCACTCTGGAACATCTCTAACTTGCATGATTGCTCACTCAACTGATCCCCAAAGGACTTCTTGGTGCTGGAGGCCTCACAGAAGGTAGATTCTCCAACTCAAATCAGTTTTTCCTGAACTAGTTTAGTAACGAATTAGACTCAAATAAGGAGAACTTTTTTGCATTGTGAAGAGAGGTTCTGTCAACAGGAAAAGGATGGAGGAAAGGGATTTCCGCAGCCAACTTAAGGCAACAAAGCTGAAGGGCAGAATAGGCATGGATGAGTGTCCATGTGAGAAGTCCATGAGTGAAAGATGGAGAGTGAGAATGAGATGGTCTGTCGAGGAGAGTAAACCAAATTTATGATGTGCACATACCAAAACCACCTTGATTTCTCCCCTTTTCCCTTTTCTAAACTGCTCAACACTGAATATTGCCACTTTCAAATCTGTGAAAATTTGGCTGACTGACAAAAATATGCTGGAGGATTTTTGTCAGAGCCAGTGCTATTTCTGGCTAATAGCTGCTCTGCAAAAGTCCACCATTCAACCAACCCAAAATTCAAATCTGTCTCCAAAAGACCACTGTAGCATTACAAAGGGAGACATGAACAGGTTATGACTTCTAACATTATGGCATCTATGCATATAGAGCAGTGCAGATAATTGCTTACATGAAATTTTGTATCTAATGAATATTCTCAGAAAGAATGGAGGGAAAAGTAGAAGTTATGGATCATTTTAGACAAATTAATTTTGGAGTTTTCAATGGAAGAGAGCTTAAAAAGAGATGATGTTGAAAAGAAGTGCTGCCACTCATGTTCTCTTCACAAACCTTTCAGAAACATTTGAAAATCAGATACTAAGAATCTGAATTTTGGAACACTTACAATCTGTATCTACTTCTGAAAATCTGGGCCAAAGTTTTTTCTTAAAAGTGAATTATCTTCACCAATACAAGAGATACTTGATGTTTTAGTATTTTTATGAAACATTATTGACAAAGCCACAGCATTCTAAGTGGTCACTGTAGTTTTTGGCCGTGCAGTGGAACAAATCTGGTTCCCAACCCAAAAATTTCATAATACGGAAGAAAATTTTTCTGTCATCTTCCCCAGGACCTCTCTGCTTTATAGTACTCAAATGTCTAGGCTATTATTTCAGCAATATTTAACTTTTTAAAAGAATGGATCTGTCTGCAGATTGAAAAAGGAAAGAATAAAATGCCCTTGTGCTAAGATACTCTGCAGGAGTGTACCACATCCTATTCATATGGTGTGGGCTCCAAGACAGTGATATGATGTGATCACCCCTATGTTCGCATAAATCTTCTGGGCAAGTTGAAAACCTATAAATTATAAATGCAGAGAACAAAATTTTATAACAGTGATGAGGAGCCTGGTGAAATTCTAAAACCCACAGTCAAAAAATAATTGAGAGATAAACTATCTCTTTCTGTGTTGAGCCTTCGTTAGTGGCTTCATCCAAGTTTCAAGGAGAAGCAACCTCTAACTTGACTATCTTTCTTTGTTGGGATAAATGTGGACATTAGTATTTCTCCACTTACTGCTAGCTTGTATCATACAAGAGTCAAAATGCTACTTTATCAGTCCAGACTTTTGGACATAAAGACAGACACACAAATCTGCATGGAAACCATCACCACTTATCAATGGGAAACAAATTCTCTATGGTTTGTTTACCTCACATTTGTGCCTTCTGCAGTAACATCAGACCGATACATGCAAATACATAATTTTTAAAGAGGGACAAGTGAAAGGAACAGTCAGTCTGTGTCTAATAAACATTGGTCAGTAATGACCCCTGGTCAAACTTTTGCAGGTTTTTTTGCAGGTTTTTGCAAAACTTCCTTCATCTTTTTGCAGGAAGGCAAGATATGTGCTGCACTGGTAGTCCCACAGTCCATCAGTTCAAAGCACAAGGAAACAAATGGCATAAGCTCCAGATGGATTAAACCAGAAAGCCACACATGAAAGCAGGGATATTTCTGAAGTTCACTTATCTTACTTACTCAATACACTTTGCTTTGGAGCAGTAGCCTGCATGTCCTTGCTAGGGGGAATGTACAGCTGAATGCATTTCTGTATGCATACTATGTGTCTGTTTTATTCACTTACTACCTTTCTTCATCTTGTTTGCCTTTCAAACTGATTTGACTTACACTTTTACAGGAAAGATGACAGTTAATCTATGTGGTTCACAAATTAAAAGTAAGAATTAAAGACAACATTATGATTTTCAGTGCATGGGTTGTCCTGGGTAGTGAGAAATATTTGTTATAAGTTAGGAGAATAGACCTGTCTTTGAAGAGCAACAGTGAGAAAGGAAGTGTCCTTAAATTAGGAGAGATTTTATTTTAAACAATAAGGAGGAAATACAAATTCAAAGAAAAATACTAATCATAAAATCAAGTTGGTGAAGACAGGTTGAAACAAGAAGTTGCCATTAGTTGAAACACTGATGTCTAGATTTGATAACTATTGAGATATGAAGAAACCTGTTTGTGCTATAGAGCCAGAAAGTAGATTACCTGATTCCTCCTGAAGCTAATAGCTAAATATTTATAAAGATGTATCAAGGCTCTGTGAAAATATAATATATAACATAATAAGATAATGGAACGCATTTGGGTGGTTTTGGCAAAAAGATTGTTCATTAATGTTATTGATGTACACTGGAAGACATCTGATGTGAGGTTCATAATTGAAATGTTACAAACACTTCAGCATATGGATCCTTCACATTCACTTAATTGCCAGTTTAGTAATAATTTTATGTAATGAGGAATTATTAATAATACGTGAAATACTAAATTGACGTAATCACCAAAAAACGTAATATGACATCCACTGTGCAAAGGATGTTATAATTCCAGGTGTCTTCATTATATTTTAAACAAGTAATATAACTGCTCGAATTCATCCTTCAAAACTATTGACTCTATAAAGTAGTGCTGATTTTTTTTTATAATGTCTTTAAAGGTAAGACTATTAATCAGATATTGTTTTATTTTCCTCACACTTAATATCCCTTATTAACATCCAGTTATGACAAAAAAAATTGACAAATTATCATTAACAAACTGCCTTACAGTTTTGTGGTGCAAGTCTCTCTGCGAAATAAATCTCTGTATGCTGATTCTCTGATTATGTAGGCAGATACCAACACCCTGTTCACATGGGTGAGAAAAGAGGACCAAATTTGTCTCTTTCCCAGTTGCAGTTTAATCATTGTGGAAGATTGTGATAGTGGGACAAGAGATCTTTTATCTCCAGCACACCAATAAAAATCTTCCCTAAGTTTGCAATTACTGAAAGTCAATAGCCGATTGGTATGAGAAATGTACTCTTGGAGGACAAATGTCCACAACACAGTTATCACCTCTATTGCCACACAGAACAGATTGAGCAGGCACAGAGAATGTCAGGCACCTCCCCAGGTAATCCTCGTCACGGCAGGATCGGCGCACTCTGATGTGGGGACCAGTGAAGTGTGCAAGGCCGCTCATTCTCTGGGAGCCCTGTCTCGTCTATGACTTCATTTTCCTGAGTCATTATTCTGACACATCTCATGGGCAACATCTTCAGTGAGAGAAAAGAGCCAATATGAGTTTTTACTTAAACTGGTATAAATCAAGAGAAACCCTACTGAAGCCAATGACTTTCCATACAAAATCATAAAAGCAAGAGGTAAACTGAAGCTATTAATGAACAACAAAATTGAAAGCAAAGTCTTCAATTCCAGTTTACTTCACTTCAATTTTAAGGAGGGAAAAAAAGGAATTGAAGTTCTCTGGTTCACCTGACCCTGGAGCGGGAATTGTGGGACTTAAATTTTGATGGTTAAAATTAATTGTGTGCACTTGTCCAACTAAAAAAAAATTAACCAGAATTACTACACGTGCCTTTAGCTCTTCTCCTCCTTTTTCATAAAGCTTGTATCAGAGATAAACTCTGGTTTAAACTGAAAGGATAAAGATCTGTATATTTACTGGAAAAAGGCATTTTTCAAACTTCATTTAAAGAAATTAGATGACAAATATGAAAACGTAAATTAAACATCAATTTTATTTCAGTTTTAGGTGGGCACTGCTTAAGAAGCTTTGGATAAAGGAGATCTTACTTTGTGACTAAGGAATGCTCCATTCCACTTTTTACTCAGACCAATCACTGAGTCTTCACAGGGCAACAGCTGCTGAAAGATTCAGGACTTGAGTTTATTCATTATTTCATGCTTCCTTGAACAATTTTTTAATAAAATCGTACAAAAAATGTGAGTTTTAGTGCTTCCAATGCCTTGTAAAGTACTGAATTATGGGATCTGAGCAGTTGCTTTCTGATTTTCTCCCTGGAAGAATCTATATAGAAATAGTGTAAACTATATTAAACAGGAAGTACAACACAGCCCGTAGAGAGGTCATGCATATATGTTCCATAAGGGAGATCAAACAAATTATTTGTACATCCCACTATAACAAAGTAAGGAATTTTCCAGGCGATATAAAAAGTCTGTGCTCTTTAGGTGATATAATTTCAATGCTAGTACATATGCTATGATTTGATGAATTGCAATAATTACCATGTGCATTGTACTCTTCCCTTCTTGTTTTCACATTTGCAGATTTTTCTCTGTGAGGCTTACTAATGGTTTGTGTTTTAACCAATTTAATACCTCTTTTCTTAAAGCATTTAGAAGCATTTGTTTATATAAAGAAATTGCTGTTGAACAGGCAAAAAGGATCTATTTTAGTATTTTAGAAATCAGCAAAATAGTATTGCAGAAAAACAAAGCATTACATATTGTGAGAAATGGTACAACTGAGTATCTTATTTCATATAAAATGTATTAAGCAATGGCAATCATTTTAGGCAAATGTTTATTTTTTATTTGATCGCTAAGCAAGAGAGAGTTTCATTCATCTTCATTTTTGCATTTTTAAGTCCATATAATTTAGTTCACACTTGAGAACGAAGCTGAATGTTAATAATTTTCCTTTGTGTATTGTGAAAGTGAAAGGCAAAATATTTTTCTCCCTTTTTTTTTGTTTTGTTTTGTTTGGTTTTGTTGGGTTTTGTTTCTGCTTCTGGCTTTGTATATAGTAAGGGAAGTATGATGTCCAAGAAGATATCTTGTCATCTACAACAGAAGTAGCAGTAGGAGATGGCTGCAATGTTCCTTTTCCTCACATGAAAGAAGAGAGGAAGGCTCAGAAAGGGAGTGAAAATGTAAAAGGAAGCAGTCAAATTGGAAAGGGGGAATTCCGAAAACTCTTTTTTGGATGTGGTTTGATTCCTGATAGACTAAAATTACATTTAATATTTCTTTTTTTGTGGCACTCTTTTCCTTTCTAAATTCTCTGTCCTTAGCTGTAAGATTTGTATTCTAATCGAAATCAGAGGAGGATACTCTTGCTTATATTAAATAGTCTCTTGAACTCTTAGGAGTGCCACTGAAATAAAAAACCAACCCATACCAATTTATGAAACAGCAATCCAGCAAATTTCCTGCAGTCTTCTTTAATCTTAAATACAATTATATAGAATATAGCAATGGAGAGCATTAGGTAAAAAATAGGTGCATTGGTTAACATAGTTAAATGCTGTGCATTTCACCTGGATCATCAAGAAAAAAGTTTCTAAGATGACACAAGTAGGAGGAGTAAGCACAATTTTCTAAAAGCGTAACCTGTAGTAAGTATAGTAGGAGATATACACAGTAGTAAGAATTACTGATCCAGTCCTGAGGCTACCAAGCAGTCTCAAATTTTGTTTAAGTTCATGGGAACTATCGGTGCTTGAACCTTTATGAAGCATGCCCTAGACAACTAAGCTAAGAGCTAAGCCCAAGCTTAGGGCTAAACCTAAACCCAAGCTAAGAATTTAATCCCATTAAAAACCAGAAACAATGTACATTGGCTTTACAGAAGTGACAACATCACTGGGTGGTTTTTTACATTAGAGTTGGATGAACAATTGCTGAAAATTATCTACAGGTATTACCTCTATTTCTCTTTGTAAGCTGTCCACAAAGAGATAGTAATATTGTAAAATTCTCAGCAGTACTTCTTATTCAAAATTAGTCACACACTTCCCCAGTGAATTTTCTCTTCAAAATCTGCTTTAGGTGAATATTTGAGCTAGCATTCACTTTTTCATGAGTTATTCATACTAATAAAGCTTGAGCACTCAAGTGTTCCTGGAAAGCAAACGTGAAAGCATTGCAAACATGGTCTAATTGAAATCCACTTTCCACTTTGAGCAAATATTCACAGAACATTTTTCCTACTATTTACCTCGCTTTAGTTGACATTATGGGCTAAAATCTCACTGATGTGCACTAAAGAAGGATGTCAGAGCAGAACTCTCTTCAGTAATGCAGGTGCAATATTCCTGGAAGAGGCAGGCCTCTTGAATAGGCACAGCATGATTTAACCTGCTCTGTACTTTATTTTGCTCAGAGGACAGCCTTAAAGGAGACTGTTCAACAGCTAAGTGAACTCCATTGTTTCAACCACGCATCAAAATATAAGAACCCATGTTGTACCTTGCTCTAAGCTCCCCTTCAGTATTAATCAATAAAGTTATTCATCTAGCTTCTTCCATAATTACCAGGGATCAACTTATTGCTGGTGTTAAGATAAGCTTCTTCAGAATGCATATTTGTTGCTGACATGACAGGACACAATACAAGATGTGACCAGTGGTGCAACTTGTCTCACATTTACAGTAGATTGCTAGCTAGATAGATAGATGGATGAAGCTATTCCTCCTGAAACATCTTGCTGTACAGAAATACCCAAAAATCTTCAGTCCAATCCATCCAACCTTCCTGTACAGACACGTTTCAGTACATAAGGAACCTCATCCTTTCCAGGAACATGATGGGGTCTGTAGAGCAACAGAAGCTTCCAGAGGGCAATCCTGATCTTGGCTGACCAGAACTACTTTCTGGATGTGCCCCTATTTCCCCATCAAGGAGAAGGCGACCTTACAGTTACACGATGCCCAATGGATGTGCCTCAGAAAAGTGTCGGTGTTGGGAAGAAAAATTCAGATCCTACTGTCTGCAGTGTCAATATGTAAGAATTTCCACAGTCCTGCTATCAAACTTCCTCGTAAAATTACCTTCTTTGTACCTCCTTGAGATGTACTAGTCTAGTGAGAATCACTCATTCATGTTGGTAATTCCCTGCTACTTTGATTGCCTTTTAAGCTCATCTCCTCTTATTTACTCATTCATTACAGACTGTTAAGTGAAGCACCAAAAGGGAAAGGAGATATTACATCTCCCACAGAACTCTCAGAGGAAGAAATCTTCAAGAAAGTCTGTTACAAGTTGTGTTTATATTTCTCATTGTGAGGGCTGCATTGCTAATGTCACAAAGCCTATTGACAGCTTTTGGGGGATTTTGTTGTATACCAAGAGAACACCATCTTTCCACAGCTTTGTGTATGGCCCCTCTGGGTCACAGCTCAGCCATTTAGATGAGTGTCCTTATGTCTCCCCAGATTTGTAGCACGCACAAATTGAAGCTACTGGCTGATGGGAAACAAATAAAAAGTAATTTCCCCATAATCCCCTACATAATACACAACCTTTGCATACAAAACAGATAATTGTAACATATGCAATTCACCCTAATGGTTGTATAAAATTGTAGCTACCAAAACTTTTTTATTGGTACATATATCCTCTCACTCCAACTAAATCCATTGACTAAATGCAGATACTAAAAATATCTCTACTGATATCTCAATCGTTCTTCTTACAATATGACGTATCTCATTGCAATAAACTTCCTTCAACAAGGTTGTAAGACATGAAGCCAGCTCTCTCTCACAGTGGTTTTTTTTTTTTTTCTTTTGGGTTCTAAGTACTCAGTCATTAAAAATAGTTTCCCACATACTAAATAGTGTCACCCAGTCATTTTCATATAGTTAAATAAAGCACTATGGCTTGGATTTTAGGTCCAATGGCCACACCATGAGAATACAATTCATTCACTAATTAAATGCCCACTACCTCCATCACTAGTGCCTGCCAACTCCAAATTTATATTGCAAAGAACTTTCATTTTATATGATGCATAGAAAAGAAGAAGGGGAAAAAAAGACCAAGACTATTAATATGTAAAAAATTATCTCTTTAAGGTCAGGAGCACCTCAAAAAGAGTCACTAGAATTGGAAAGGAGACTCTTAGGTTCATAATAATATAGTAATGATATAAATAATAGCTCTGACTTTCTCTATGTATTACAAATAGCAAGTTGACATGCTTTTGTTGCTACTCTGTAACTACTGGTTTATTGCCCTATTGGATGGGGGCAGAAAGGCATGTCAATTTTATGTGGGTTATTGTCAAAGTTCATAAAGCTAGATTAGGCTGAGTTCTTGTTATGCTTGCTCCTCCCTTGTGCAGAACTACATACTACTTTTCCTGGACATAACTGTGAAAATTAGTATGAATATTTATTTTAAGACTGGTTCAGTTTCAGCTTCCCTTCATCTCTACTATCTCTGCATATTCATACACACACCTTATTTAGTTAATTTTTTTTAGAGGTTATTTTTATATTTTTAATTGTTCGGTAGACTTAGAGTATGTAACAATGGATAACTGTGTAATACATTAAATACTTATGGGTATATTGTGCCTTCTGTTATAATATAAAATCCATCTATTCTGGTTGATGGGTTTTAACCTCACACAGAATACTTTAAACTCCATTTGGACTTGTGCCTACAATCACCTTAGCAAAGTCTCTTAAGTAACTGCGCACAGCCTAATTAGTATGCATTATCAATTAACAAACTTAATAGCCGGCAGATTGATTAGATCCTCTGTTGCAGGGGCAGAGCTGAAGCGAAACAGAATGAAAAATCATTGCACGCATACACTGCTGCTTTGTTATTTTCTCAGATCCCCTCCTCCTCCTCCACATTCCTTTAATTAATGCATACATATGGTTCTGAATATCTTGTAAACTGGAGCTTGCTCTAACTCTTTAATAAAACTCACTCGTAGATGAGAGAGCCATAGTCCATGCCTTATTTATTTCTGGCTGAAAACATAAACCATTTGTTTTCACCCAGGTCTTTCCTCTCTAAATGGTGCAAATTTTAGAGATCTGCTGCTTCTAAGCTGCTTGTTTTCACAAAGCCTGATAGAGAAAAACAGGTAAGTTGGAGCTGTGTACATCACTTCAAAAAACCATTAGCTGAGAAGGTGGTTCAGACATCATGCTGATTGTATGCTGACATGTCACAAGGTGGATGCCATAATTACTGTTTTAAAAGAAAAGCATAGCACAAAACAAGGCATGTAATTTTATAAATTTTGTTATATTGTTGAGCTGGAAAATAAGAATATAAGAAGAAAGGCCTTTCTATTTTGAAACCAGGAATCATACTGCAAAAATTTCACTGTCAATTTTAGATAAAATGCTGGTTTTAGACAGGGTTTGCATCCTTTGATGCAAATCCTCAAAGTCTACTGAAAACAACACTGAAGACTATCAGTTGCTGCCCTGCAGTGGTGGCAAGGTCCATCCTTGGGCAAATCAGCCTTTGTACACTGAGAAAGAAAGTGATGCTTACTACAGTGATGTGAGCACTAGCAGCAAGTATCAGAGTTAATATCTATTTAGCATTTATATAGCATTTACATATGCAAATCAAAGACGAAATATTAGCTAATTAATCCACAAAACATAGTGGTCAGGGAGGTCATGTAAAAATATCCATAATGGTTGATACTGTGTAAGTCCAATAAAGGTTCAAACCTGCTTTCCCAAAGGCACAACACATGCTTTAATCAAGACCTAAATCAGGGCTTGAGGCTCCCCAGCTCCCACATCTGCACCCCTCAGTAAGGTTGTGCTGCCACAATCATTACCATTTTCCTAACCACACAGTCACAAACCCAATGGCTGTGTTGGAAGTGATGTCTGGATCATCTGCTCCAAGCCTCCTACTCAGGTGACAGCAGTTACCCAAAAGTAAGATTTCTTGAAGAATGGTTGCTCCTCTGAGTCCTCTGAGGAATCATATCTGAAGAAACTGATGGTTGTAGCCTCATCTTGATATAAAGGTACTGACAGACTGAATTCCCTAGTTGAGATAAGAACAACAGTTAAAGGTGGTGTGCCAAATTGTATTTTTCTCTTCCAAGTAAGAAGGCATGCTGATACAAACTCAGTAGAATACTCTGCAGTACCTTGCAAGAGGAAAGGTGGCACTTAGGACTGGATTGAGACATTCTTTGTCAAAAAAACCCAGAAACTTGCAGACCCAGCTGAGTTCACAATGGGAGATACTTCCTCTGTCTTGCTGGCACTTAAAGAGTTCCTACTCCACTGTCCCATTGCAAGCCATTCAAAGACTTTCCATGTGTGTTTTTCAATCCAATGTCATTGATTTCTCTAGCCCACCTTTTCTTCTTTGTAAGCATGTTCTCCTGAACAAAAGAGCATAAGGCATGTGCAAGCAGTATGCTCTGTACTGTCTTTGTAGTCTATTACTATGCCTTAGCATTGCTTTTTTCCCCCATCCCCAGAAAGGCAAACACAAAGAGTTAGGACCTAGTTTTACTCTGAGGTGAAAACAAATATGCATGATTTAAATAAATCCAACTTAAGTGAAGTTAGAGACTATCCTCCTCTCAGGTCCTGCTCATGTCACTTGGGTTTTACATAAAGCATCACACACAGTCTTACCTGCTGTCTTCTCAATCACAACTAATTCAAACTATTTCCACTGCTATGCAGATTTTTTTTCTTTGTTCATCTTTTTTTTACATATATCAACTGATCTGCTACTTCTGAAATAAAAGTGATTTTCAACAACAACAACAATAAAAAAAATCAACAATAAAAAATCCCACACAAGAATACTGCTGTGTGCTCTGATTTAAAGATTTAGACAAACCACAAGGATTCAGAAATGTGATTAACTTGTTTTACATAAAAAATAAGCTTCTTTGAATTATAAAGAAATCTGAAATACTGTTAGAAGAAACAATAATATCTAAAATATCAAAGATATAAGTTCCAGCTGAAAAAGGCTTCCCTTATTAAAAAAAAAATTCTTTAAGAAATAAGAAGACTGGAATTCCTTTGAGTCTAGGTAAGGATGGAGCATTAATTAGCTGCCAGAAAATGGTCTCTTAACACTGCAGTAAGAAATATGCCTCTAATTCTCATTATGTGACCCAAGAGAGGGGCATTAGGTCTGTAACCAGTGAAACTAAAATGTGAAAACTTTTTTTTTTAATGATTGGACTACTCAGAGAGCAAGAGGTGAATAATCACCTTCTATCAAAGTATTCACTTCTCTGGATTAGCAGTGGCTCCATACAGGCCCTTTCTCCTCACCTAAACCTGATCATGCCCTGTTTAATATGGATCATTTTATACAATATACAGTTTCTGAAAATGTAAAGAGATCATAAAAAAATAAAAGAAAGGAGTTAATATAGAAAAGTCAAAAGTCAATGCAGCAACATTCTATTATCTCTATGGGTATTGTTACAGCTGTTTTACAGTTCTACAACTGTTCTTCAGCACTCTGTGGTTGTTCATGTTGTAAGTGTATTATTCAATGTGCATCCTTTACTCTCCATGTAATAGAGGCCCTCTGTGTCTCTGCATCATGTAAAAGACTCTTATTTTAGGTTACTATTGCTTCTTCAACACAAGTCTAACTCCCACAGTTCCAAAATAATTAATTCCCACAGAACTGTATAAACTTTAAGGTGTTTTCTTTTTGCCAGGAATCATCTTTCAAATGTTTAATAAATACATGTGACTTCTGTTGTCCTATGCTGTATGCTACCCTTTACCACATATTCTTTTGACAGCTCTTTGAAACATAGTATAGTATTCCAGCACTCTCTATCCCGTGCTGGAGACATGAACTGGTACCCACTTCAAATTTAGTACCCTATTCCTTTGATCTGATTGCTCTGCATGCTCTGTTGTCTCCTTCTTTGTGCCACAACATCTTATTTTCAACTACTTTCTCCTATGTGATATGTTACTGGTTACATTACTAGGGTTACACTGGTTACTGATGTTACTGGTCACATTTCTAGGGAAATATTACCTCAGTTCCTATCTTCTTATATTTTTAGGGATTTATAATGCAAAAGGAGCAACAGGACATCTTTTAATATGGACGTACTAAACTTGACAGGATAAACAACAACATACTCTTACATATCTGAGAGAAGATACATAGCATATTGCAAAACTATTTATCTACATTTTGAAGACACTTTACTACATTTGTATTAGTTTATCTCCAATGTTAAAAAAATTGCAGCTGGATTACTCACCTGCCATAGCCCTAATGATATTAGTATTTTAAGTGCAATTTTTCAAAATGTCTAGTAATTCTGGCTACTTAACATTTGGAAGGAGCCCAAATTAAAAAGGATAGATGTTCAGCACTTTCTGAAAATTAGTCCATTTTATATGTCAAACGGAATTATTCCTGCATTTCTTGTGCAGAATTTGCTCTACCTCTTATACCAGCACACAGACCTTGAGGGGAAAGTGGAAGAGATGGTGGAACAGAGAAAACCAGCGAAACTCACTAGCAGACAATATTGGACAAACCTCACAATCGGCTTCTTACTTGTTTCTATTCCAGAAAATTGTGATACGCGTTTCACCGGCTCTGGAACAACTGGCAACTTCAGACAATCCAGGTAGACTGGCCACATGAGAATTATTTTCCGTTCAAAGGGCTCGGTGGCTGCAATGGTATTCAAGGATTAACCTTCTGCTAAAGAACTCTCCACCTCCAAAACCAAAGAGACATCACAAACTTGCTTTCAATGCTATGCTAAAACAAGACCAATTGAAAGAAACCCTTCCAGGCTGTTATTTAAATTGCTGTCCAGAGACATGCTCATATCAGCTGAGAGAGGTTCCTGCTGCTCTTTCAGCGCTCACTACAAAAGGAGTACAGGAATTTCAAGTAGTTAACTGAGCAGAGGGAATTCAGTGGAAGGTGTGAGCAATACCATTTTCTCTTCTCCTTCCTCGTGACCACAAACTGAATCCAGCTAGAATGGGGCCCCAACACTTTCCATATGGCTGACTTTTCAGACATTTGAGAAACACAGACCTCTCCTGTGATTTGATATTTGATTACGGCTACATCAACAGGAATCTATTTCCAAGAGTTTGTCTCAGGTAAATGAGCCTTATGAAGGGTAAACCTCCACAGGACCCTGAGCCCACAGAAGAGATCTCAGCTGCCTTGAAGTCTTTGAGGAACTCATATCTGTGACAGCTTTTTTTTGGACACCTCACCCTCACCACAGCCACCCATGATGAGGCTTTACGAAAAAGCTGCAAAAAGAAACTTAAAGCTGAAGCATGTCTATTTCTAACTGCTCAGGAGACTGTTGGGCACATTTAAGCAGCTGTTCCACATTCCTGCTATTATTGTGGTTTGGAAGAAAAGTGTATTTCAGAACTGCCCTTATGTCAAAAGCTTGTTCAGGCCATATGATCTTGACTAAAAAGTCTACAACAAAAGGTTTCTCCATAAATTCGATCAGTCTCCTTTATAGGAATACATTATGATAGATAAAAATTGCAAGATTACATACTTATTTCTACAGGAATAAGGTCTCATTCAGTGGTCATTATTTCTTTTATTGTCATAATTTAGTCTGTGACTTTATTATTTACTATACACCATTCAAATGCAACACTAAATACACTATTATTAAATCTCTTCTGAGCTTCTTATACAATGATCCTGTATTATTTTCTCTGGGATTTACAAACACAGACCAATTTACCTTCACAAGATCCCTGTGAGGGGAGGAAGGGTTCTTGCTTTCAAGTTATGGATAAGGATACCACTGAGGTTTGAAAGCAAGACATGAGGTAATTTTGGATACCCTATTTTTCAAAACTAGGGACCTAATTCTTCAGAGTAAAAATATATCAAAAGCACTCTATCTGTTCAGAAGAAAGTTCCCACTGAGCTTGGGCTCAGTCATAAAAGCTGACTGTTGTTTCTAATCAAAGGGGTTTTTTTGCATACCCGGAAAGTGAGGATCATGCTTATAATGCCCTTGGTGATATAAGGGGATACATGATCTCTGTTTCATAGTATATGATCTAGTGCCATAGGTGGAACTGTGACTAGAGTCCTCATCCCTGGTTTTATTTTCTTTGTGATGCTGTGAATGGGTTAACTAGAGCCAGAACAATCTATTCCTTCATATTGCCCTCCATGATGTGGATCCCTACAGACAAATATGCTAAGTAGTAAAGCAATCAGAAAAAGTCAAGCAAATTCATACTGGAAAGACAAGCTCCTTCAGATATTTTTAGAGTATTTCGTGTGCTCAGTTTTGTAAGAATGGTAATGTATTATTTATTTCACAATATGTTTAGTTCCACTAGACATGACAGCAGCCTTTGCTAGCTGTTTTATTGCTGTAACCTTTTTTCTTTCCCCAGAAAGATTCCATTTTTCTGTTATTTTCCTCCTGCTTCATGGAAGTTCTTTGATGCAGAATATGCTTTGCTTCCTTTTAACTTAGTTGAATATGGAGCACACTTCTGAGTTGTGAATAATTCATACAAGGAATCCTTATTAAAGATTTTCTACCTGGTATCTGCAGAAGACACAGGAAATCACATCATCTATGACCTTGTGATAGAAGAACTGCTTTAAAAATTATTGAGTTATTCTGACCATAACCTAAATGCACTGACTTTTTCCCTCAAGGAACCAGGAAATGCCACCCATTTAATTTTTTTAATATGGAGGCGCAATCAATAATCTTCTCTCTCTTTCTGTGGGAGACCCTTTATTCATGATTCCAAGCCTAGCTAAATAATAGGTAGGCCAATGATTTATTTTTAATATGAAAATCTTCTTATCTATCGAATACTTTAGCCCCACAAATGTCAAGTCATTTATTCAATTGTTAAGGTGACTGCTCATTTTCCATATTTTCAATGGAATTATTTCCACTTCAGTGCTAAAATATACTAAGCTTGAAGTAAATCAATTCCCTCCTTGTGCTAAAAATTAGCATAGCACAAACTAATCAATGCTATCAAACACTAGTGCAAAAGCTGTGACAATAACCGTATCAGTGAGGAAGTAAATTGCTTATTATGCCAAATGAGGAAAAAAGCCTCATCAGTCACAAACCATCTGATTCACAGAACTACAGTCTGTGGGTCTATTGTTCTTAGAAGTGGGCAAGTTTGTTCTCCCCATTATTAAAAATACATCTGCTGTAATAATGCATGGCTCTTGCAACATCTCTCTGCAGCAGCACCTTCCCCATGCACTAGTGCAAATGTTCAGAAATATTGAGCCCACATTATATGGGACACAGTAAGCTGCAGTGCCCATTCTCCATCATGCACCAGCTCTTGTTTGGTGGAACCCTTGACACAGTTGAGAGGAGCTGGGGAGATGGCACTGCACTAGGGTTGAATCGGGAGAGCGGGACCTGGCGCTCACCTTTGTCTCCAGCTTCCCGCAT
The DNA here is from genome assembly GCA_034509425.1 of Eopsaltria australis. Taxonomy (NCBI): domain Eukaryota; kingdom Metazoa; phylum Chordata; class Aves; order Passeriformes; family Petroicidae; genus Eopsaltria; species Eopsaltria australis. Next base: position 153,180 of record JAVTVJ010000662.1, read on the forward strand.
GACTAGGTACAGCTGCTCTGTACCTCTGCTTCCCCATCTGCAGACAGGGGTAAATATGTCCCTGCTGACTAGTGGTGTTGTGAGGACAATATGACTAATATCTGCAAAGCATTCAGGTGCCTGAATATAGAGGTATAATAGAAAACCTGTGTAATAGTTCATTAAGGCAGGGCTGCTTCCACGCCTGTCTAACAAGACTGTCAGCAAGGATGGCAATTAGTGCCAGTGACTGGACCAAGACCACCAACTCGTTTCCTCTGGGCCCCCAAGCAGCCATCTGATGATAATAATTTTGGGTCTTTACCAGGCAGGGACAGACATGAACGGATGAGCTAGAAGGGAGAGGTTCTATGTTCCATTACTAATATCCTGAGCTATCCAGTCCTACTATAAAAATTCACTTTTATTAAAAGGTTATTTCTGTCACTTGCTATAGTATCGCTATCATTCTCTGGGATAGAAATGATGAAAGATCATTTTAAATGTTATCAATGCAATATTTAAACAGCTTTTTTTTTCCCTCAGAGAAAGTGCTTTGAAAAGACACCCCTCCAGCATGTGTTAGTTCTTAACAGGGCCAACCATTTTTAATCTCACAGTTCCTTGCACATCGTAGGGAGAAGAAATAGAACAAATCTGCAGTATACTCTGCTACATTGTACTTCTTGCAGCCTGAAGGGACACTTCTTTATTTATGCTTAATAAATTGTCACAAACAGAAGTTGCTGAAGTATGTGGAAATTGATTTCCAGTAATATAGTGACATTGATATAAAATGAATGTAATTTTAGTATTAATACCTTACACTTTTAATAAGACCTTTTGTCCCAGAAGGAAAACAAAATACTTTCTGGGGATCACCTTGCTCCCAGCTGTTGTGCAATGCCTGTATTACAGTGTTGCATTTGTTTCCTTCAGAGAGTCCTCCCTGACACCTCTTAGCTATTCACAGCTGGAAGTCACTACCAATGCCCAGATGAAGTTGTAGACTGTAGGAAGCAAATGTACACGTTACAGTTTTTAAGACCCTGCAGCTGGCACCCACACACTTTAACCCAATCTCCTCAACAAATAACTCTTTCCTCCCCCTCTGCCTGCAGAAGTGATGAATGCAAGCTTTATGCTCTTCTGCAGACAGGACTTCCCCTAACAACACGCATGGATTTCCATTACATTCTGATTCAGCAGAAAATTGTATCATCAGCACCACTTGTGCAGCTGAGATTATCAGAGTAGTCCAGGGGATTGAAACACACAGCTTCCATTAAAATGGATTAGAAGTTCATCCTGGAAATGGACCTTCAAGTCACTGGACCAGTTCAGCTCTCAGTAAGCGATAGAATGCACTTGGGGGAAGAAGGTATGGTGGAGTGTAAAGAAGACAACCATAAAACAGGTTGTAGCAAGTCAGAACTGTCCTGCAAGAGAAAGAACTGTACCTTTGTACAAGAATATTCCGAAACACTGCATCTTACAAAGCCACTATATTATGTAGTGTAATTACTCAAAATCTGCCTTTGCTACATTTCACATGCTGAAGTGGGGGGGCTGTTTGCAGCCCTCCATTTATACAGAACACAGGGATACTGATTATTTTCAAGGCTTCTGCTAAAAGGAACCACAACAGCATAAAAATAGCGCTATTTCAAAAGACTGGTTTAAAAACAAACTTTCTTGGGTCAACTACAGCCATTGCCAAGGAAAGCACAGCTTTCTAATTACAAATTTTGGGAAGTAAGAGAGCAAAATCCTTGACATGTCAATCTAATTTACTACTAAGCTTTAAGATATAGTTAAATTATCTTGGTAATGAATATGCTAATGTCTGTTTTTTTAGATGAACTTAAACTGATGACTTTGATTGCAAAAGAATAAAATTGTTCTATTGAGGAGAAATTGATAGCAGCACTAAATCTAGTGTCTAATACAAAAATATAATTCTACAGATCCTTTCAACGTAAATGTCTTTAGATATGATGTGCAAAGTGCAGCAGTCCCCTTAAGGCTCACTCCTGTAATGCTCAAGGCCCTGAGAGGTTTGGTACCAGCTTGGTTCAAAATGCAGTAAGAGCAGATACAGGGAGGGAAAAACTCTTTATTCAGGTGTCATGAGTATGCATGCAAATACTTCTGTTGCTATTCACAGACCTGATCCATAATAAAATGTCACTATTTTCAGTCATAGCCATGGATAATCAGAGTACATATATCTAGACAATATACCCACAGAAAATTCTTTGCAGCAAAAATGTTCTGTTTTTACAAAACCAACAAAACCCTGTCTGCAGCAAGGTGAGCTCTGTTCAATAGGGTCCACAAAAACTTTATGTTACCTGATGCTGTTTCCAGATGTCCCTGGCAGAACCCTAGAGTTGTCATACTCCTCACCTCATCCAAAAATGCCAAACAGCTCAGCTCTGCTCGGTGAGATGGTGCCTGGTGACAAAAGATGCTGCCTGTGTTGGGGCCACCCTCATGTTTGGCTTCTCTTTCGTCACAGAATAGTCCATGCAAATACTGGCATTCATCAACTTTCCAGCACATCTTACAACACAAGAAGTGATGGGGTTGCAAAGAGATGAAACATAAAATGTTAGAGGATTATAACTGAGCCATGTAAAAATCCAGTAACTCAGTAAATTTTCTCAAAAACATGTGAAAATTCCCACATGAGATGATTTTGTGCATGTGAGTAAAGACACACAAGAACAAGCAACATCTCGGACTTTTTGGGCATTATGTACATTTGCAGTCCAGAAGAAGAAGAAGAGGAAGAAGAATTTGATTAACCCTTCCATTTCATGTAGATAGTTCCCATTTTCACCAGAACAATTAGCCACACGAGGAAGCCTGGCAGTCTCAGAGAGAACAGCAGTGAAGCAGCAGCATGAATATCCCACTCCATGCCATTTTTCTTCTGTGCACATGTAAAAGATACCTGCTTATGGTGCCATCTGCCTGATGCCTCTCAGAAACCCTAAACTCATTCCCCAGGACGGAGAGTATGGACATTTATGTGGTTATTTATGCGAAAGACAAAAGTGCAGTACAGGTAAGTATGACAGAAAGAGTTACTGAGTGAACATGTAGCTAATCAATGTGTGTGAACAGATCTGCCATACTTACTCATAAATGTGTAAATGTTGTAAGTAATGAACACACAAAATATGAGCACACTCATTTGTCTACTTATGAAGAATCAATTATTTCCTTATCATTTTCTCTATTCCAGCCCATATTGTAGAGGATCATTTTGTCTTACTTCACTGAAAATATAATAAATCTTCAATACATCACCAAATCTAACAAATTAGTACAAATCTTGCAGTATTCTTTCTTTTTTAATCTAAAAAGGACACGTGCAAGACCAAACCTCCAAAGCAACCCATCACTTGCTTCTTAGTTCAAGTCCGTTTAATTTCATAAATTCATTACTCCTTGCACATAGAATTACTTTCCTTGATGTCTTAAAATACACTTTTTTCTGACTGCACTGCATTCTGACAAATATTTCCACAGAACTCAGACACAAAACGCATATCTTCTCACTGTTAAGAGGTGGATTTCTGATTTAATTTATTACTAGTGTGACTGAAGTGCTAGTAGTGCTTCATGTAGTATTATACTAGATCTCCTCTGTTTTTCCATGTGTTTAAAAAGCTTTAGCCCCACAAATCTGTCTCAACCTAATTCACAGAAATGAAGTCAGAAATATATAGTAAAACCATAAATGATATTAAGTCTACTTTGGCTGTTGCAGGAGAATTTTGAAAGATGGCTCTCAAAATTCTCTCAAAAAAGGAAAAATTGTGAGAATTTGATTCAATACACTAGCATTCCTTAATGAAGTGTTGTATTTTGAAATGAAATATTTAATAAGGGAAGTCAAGAACCTAGCTAAATTAAAGGTCATCTTTGGTACCTGTACACCTATCTAAATATCTGTTACTATAACACAGGAAAACCCCTGTGTTTCCTCCCTGTTGCAGAGAGTTTTCTGTTTACTTATGACTTTGCACGCAGTATGGTTTCTGGAATAACCCTGGTAGAGTGCAATCAAAAGAGTGTATTTCATATTCTGTTCTACAAATATTTTATAGTCCTGATCTCTTCTACAGACATGAGCCAGAGGATGCACCACTACTGTCTTCCACATAATGCGGTTTTTTAATTTGAAGGCAACAATTCTTGGAGAAAGGAATTTCCAGTGAAGTTTGCAGAAGGATGCCGAGCATCAAGGCTGAGCTCCAAACATGACTACACTGCTTATCAAATTGCAAAAGTATAATCAGGAGCTCTGTGTCTGAGCCAGAAGTAAGCCTTTTGATCTGTTCAGAAGTCTTATGGATGGCATGGCTTTTGTGCAGGTACTGTCACATAATGATATCACTTCAGATGATTGCATGTTGCTGCGTCTACATGTGAAAGTGTATTATTTCATGCCCTGAAGAGGCTGTGATTTCTGCTTTTCCACGACATTGCTTTAGCAATGATGGCAGATTAAGAAGTGACATCTCCTCCTGCCATTGGCTACTTGTCCCCACCTCTTAATGTCATCGCTTGTCCTCCTAGTTGTTGTGTTAATACAGTTCAATAAAGTATGAAATAAGAAATGATGAACTAGAGAAGTTTAAAACAAAACAAGCAGTAAACCTAGAAATGTGGGTTAAATTTACCTGAGAACAAAGTATTTATTGTTTCTTGTCATTTTTTCATTATCATCATTTACACAAATTTAATTTCTGAGAGTTTCTCTTTATGAATGACCTTGGGATGGCTGATGAGTTCCTTACTGTCAAGCAAGGAACTTGCAAGTTTGTGTCATGATGCAAAGTAAGTTCAGCTGCACATGGAGGATCTGCTGGATCTCCATTGTTTACAGTCTGCTTTTGAAAGGGAAACAGGCACAGGTTTTAGTTTCCCTTGATATGGCAGATTGTAATTCACAGAAAATCAGGAGCTGACATACAAGCTGAAAGGTGGATTGTGTAGACACAAGAACAATTCCAACTACACCAGAAATAGGGTCCTTAGACACGAACTCCAGATTCATAAAGGTAAAGGCAATTATCCACCTGTTAGAGAAGCATGTCTACCTAGGCAAATTATAAGCTTCTTTGCAGTTAAAAAGCCTGCCCGCTCTCCTTTAAATCACATAGCTAATTTTCCTTCAAAATAAGTACAGTTCTATTTTAGACTGTATATAAATTTTACCTAAATTAATATTAAATTTATTGTATATACACTCATAATGAAAATGACATTCAAATAGTAAGAATAATCTAAAATTTGATCTGGAGGCATGTCTGCTTCTGCCTTTGTATTTGTTATAGCACCAACAGTATGACAATGAAATTCTGTGCAGCCTGGCTTTACTCTCATTTACTCAAGAACAGCAAAAAACAAAAGCCACTAAGGATTTCAGGCTAAACTAGAAGCTAACCAGCTTACACTACAAAAATTTTCAATGGAGTCTTCAGTACAGCTGTTTCCTGAAATATGCAAGACTAAACTAGTGCTGATACGTTGACAAACATCTCGGTGTAATCAGTCATCTCATGGCAATCACAGTGGTATCTTCTTAAGCACAGACAGCAAGTGTAGTCTCATGCAATATCAAAGAAATAACACTGGTTACTGAACCCAGCTCTAGTTCTTACACCATGGCTGTTTATACTGTGGCACTAAGTGACCATATGCACAATACTTTTGGCCATTAATAGCCTCTTTTCTAATAAAACAAGAAGAAAAAGGAAAACAGTGAACAATTCTTGTGATAATAATGATGAATCCCAAGAGATTAATTCATAACACAAGACAAGCATACAGTTTTTTAAATGTCCCAACAAACCCTAAACTAACTAGATTGTTTCAAAAGAAGTCTAACTTTAAATACCATTAAAATTCCTCTTCAAATCAAGTCTGTTAAATATACTGTCAATTATTCTCTCTTGTCTTTCTTTTTTCTTATTATTATGAACTGGCATTGTCCGTTTGTACAACACATCACACAAGCAGTGTGAACCATTAGTACATCTTCTGCACTCTATAATAATAAATGCATGAACTCACATTTCAATATGTTTTATCAAAATACATGGAGAAACAGGCATTGAAATATAATGCTTCACTAGTAATTTTCAGTCACAAAAACTACTCAATAAATCTGTTGTCAACACATTGCACTAGACTTTTTTCTATATATGCACAAGTTGCTGTTTACCCTGGCAAATCTCAGTTTCTTCCTTCACAATCCGCCTGTCAGAATATTCAAACATTCAGAATAAGTAATTCTGAAGGACACAGAGATTTGGGAAGCAGGTCCTACCTCCCTTCAATCAGTTGTCACGCTCTCCTCATGCTGAGATTGTCATCATTGCTACAGCCTTAACTCGGCTTGACAGTAGCTGCATTTGTGTGTGTTGGTCTTCATCTTTTCTGGTTAAAGCCTTGGACCTGAGTCTCTGCTTATTTTGATTCTATATTCATGAAGGATAGTAAACTCACTAACAAATGGCTTCACCATTATTTAGAGTAGCAGTAGAAGACCCAGATTCCACTGAAGATCATCTCAAGTTGATAGGAAAACTGTGAATCTCTTCAAGACCCTAGATTCTGCAGCATTCCCCTTAAGAGTGCTGAATTTTGTGCAAATGAAATTCAGATGTTAAAATATTCTCTTTGTGCACACTGTAATATGAAGCAGATTATTTCACATATTTAATGAATCACTAAAAACTTTTTTTGGTTTTTTTTCTCCATGCCATGAGGATGTGGCAAACTCCATTTTTCTGTCAGGTTTGAGGAACAGAACTTCTTTACTTGCTCAACCTGTTCATTTCCATTCAGTAATGCTGCTGTCAACTGTCATGCACAGTGTCTGAGCCCACACTGGCTTCAGCCACTTGCATTGCTAGTGCTAAAAACCACAGACTCAGCAATAAGGATGTCATCAGCGTACTTGAGATTACAACATCTCCTTCTGCCAATGTTAATACCACTATGGCAACCATCAACAGCAATACACATTATTATTTCACTATACATATTGAACAGATGTGACAGCCTTGTCAAAATTCTTTCCTGGTGTCCAACTACTCCGTTATACCTTCTGCTGCTTTGACTACCCTTCTCTGGCCATCAAAAGAGATGGCACAAGTTGACCATGTGTATAGTAAAGCACTTCTGCAATGTCCAGAACTGGCCCATATTTCTGTACAACATACTAAACTGAGGTTTTAAAATACAGTTGCTAAAATATAACTGCAATAGTTACCACCTCTTTTTTTAATAACAAACTTGTGATTAAAATCAATGCAGATTATGCAGATTTTCACCAATTTCACCAAGGTCAGGATGTAGCCCAACTACCACAGAGCTCCTATTATAGGCAATAGCTGGCTGAATCCACTTTAGCCATCTTTTCCTGAGATTATCAACTTCCTTGAAAGACAAAGAAAAAGAAATATTGTGTCACGGTTCTTGTTCAACCCTTTATGTACTTTCACCTCATTAATCTTTCTGCTTAATTTTAAATGCCCTAAAAATGTTCTTGCAGCTTAGTTAGAAGAAACTAAGTTCACACAGCTAGATGTTACTTGTTGTTCTCTTTAAGAAGGTTTTGCAGTGTCTCACCTGGAGAAGACATCTGGGGAACCTTAAATTAGAAGAGGGAGTTAACTTATCCCAAGACTAGGTCAGCAGGAGAATGAGAAATAGGCAAGAACAACCTAATCCAATTTTCCATCCATTTTCCTGCTCAACCACATACCATTCAAAAAACCCAAAAGGTTATTCAATGTCTAATTTTGTAGGCATTAGCCTTTAAATCACAGCAAAGCAAGTCAAAGAACCTGGGGAATGACCTGCCGAGTTCTGCTTCACCTCCACAGGATGGGTTTTCTCTCTGAGGGTTTCAGAAGAAGCAGCACAACAGCTGTGTATTAGCATGGCTTTGTCCTGCAAAATGTGCTGTGTGTCAGAAAAGAGAGTCTCACAGTGTTCTAGGTGTGATTGTCCTGAAGAACCAGTGTTTCAGAGAGCAGATAGGATTTCTGTTTTTTCTTCCTTCTGAGTTTACGTCCATGGCAGGTGGAATTGTCAATGGTAAAAAGAGAGATGTGAAAAGCTGGGCAGACTTGGTGGAGCAGGACCTTCCACAGGTAAGGGAAGGTGAGAGCTGAATCCAAGGACTAGATATAGATGTTCTATCATGAGCCAAGCGTTGCTAAAGCTAATATAAGTGTTTTATGTGGAAGAAGAGGCAGGCAGACTCTATACCCTCTCCATTGTTAAATCAATAACATTGTGGTGTGCTGCCGAAATCCAGCTGCTCGTTTGCTTTTTTTTCACCTTTAGGTCTAATCAATAAAGAAAAGGTGAAGAGGAAAAGAACAAACAGTAGTGTGAAGCAGCTTTAATTCTCCTTAGTGATATTCTCTTCAATGAGATCCTTAGAAGAAAATTCTGGAGATATTTGCTGGCAACAGTAAGACTTACCTCCTTTCTTAAAAAGATTCAACCTTCATGTCTCCTTGACTCCATCCATAAAAGTGATGACAAAGCCCTTTGGTTTGTACAAAAAGGTATTTTTGTCTTATTGACATAATTTCTATCAGTGTGTATTATGCAAAAATTTGAAATCTCCAAGGAATCATTTACTGAAAGTAGGAGATGTGATAGCTCCAAGATTGATGAGTCATCACATGGTGGTGCACAATACAAAAACCAAAACTAGAGCGTAAGAGTACAACAATGTTTGAGCAGTCATATTCCAATATCAGTTAGATGCTGCTGGAAAAGAAATGGGATAGGTGTACTATTTTTAAAGAATATCCAATGTTTTATTTCTTTGGTTTACTTTTTTTAAGTGCCTCCTAAATACTTCACAGAATCATAGACTGTACATTGCCTAACCTTAAATACATCCAGAAGGACACACAAAGAGATATAAAATGCCTATGAAGGAGTAATGTAAAAATATTCCATCCTAAATTAAAAAATGTGCAAATTCATTCAGGTTTGGAGAAAAAAAATCTAATATTGCTCAAGACATGATAAAGACAAGGACTTTGAAAATATGTGACAATCTGAATTTGGACAAAAACCTCTAAATTTGCTACTTCAGTAGTAGCTTTGCATAGCTATAGACAAAGCAGGTGTGATCAGGTTAATTTCTGTCTTTGTACAGTTCCTTGGCATAGTGCAACACAACAGATTGAGAGACTTTTAACTCTTCCAGTATCTCCCAACTGTTCCAGTGGAGAGCGACAACAACATGCTCCATGCTGGCCTCCCTTCAGGTCAAGGTTCTCACAGTGCTTCACAAATTATTCACACCTCAGAAACATATCTGACCTACAAGTATTTAACACTCATTTCAGCCCATATATATGATATAAGTGTGTTGCATATTCCTGTTGCCAAACACTTATGTGACCAGGTGTAACACCTGAGAGCATATCTAACAAACCCAAGGCCCTGGTTTAGCTTTAAGCAAAAGTAGTTTCTTTGAACACAGTAGGACCTCTCACATCCTTAGAAATGATGCAACAGGTGTTCTCAGTGTCCTGGTCATTGAGGGCTCCTTAATGGGTAGGGCAATTGGCTGGGCACCACATAAAGAAATTCTTTTAATGTGTAACATGTTCAAAAGATACCAGATGAAGAAAGCTCCCTCTGTAGGTGACATGCGAAACCTTTTTAGGGTAGGTGGCTGTCAGTTCTGCTCTGGAAGACCTTGGCATAACAGAAACTAAACCACTTAACAGTTGACATCAAATAATTACGTACCTCATCAGAATAAAGTTTCATCTGTATGCAACTTTTAAGATTATTTAGATGCTACTTGATTGAACCTAGTAACAATGCAGATTTTGTGTCTAAGGCTGGCATTTTAGATTCAAAAAATCTGTTCAGAGTCTTTCAGATTTTCTGTTCCTGACAGTTAATACTATGTTCCCCCTCCACAAGAGATATTAAATTAAAGAAAAAGTACAACACCTTACTCTCCGGACAAGAGGAAGTCTATGCTATTTAACAAGCTTAGGGAATAAAGCCATTGTTGATTTAAATGGAAGGAAAACTCCCAATTGTTTTCAGTAATGGCCAGGATTTCACTTTCTAAAAAAATGAGCTTCTGTTACCTCAGGGGTAGTACTGATTAGGAGAAGTTATATAGGGAATATATCACCTTCAGGTTTTCACTGCATATTATGTCTATACCTTTCTCTTACCTTCTCTCTGAAATTTGTTTTTCCCAAATCCTTTCCCCCCCTTCCTTCCTCTCTCTCCTCCACCCCCTTGCCCCCCCACCTTTTCTTTGGGTTTCTTCCATTTTCCCTCCTACTCCTTTCACAGCACCCCTAATGCAGCATGCAAACATGTAAAATTAACATTCCAATTAAACTTTCAAGCTCTCAGCATTTGAATGGATTAAAATAGAGGTGAGCTAATAAGTAATCTCTTTTGCAGACTTGGTATAAAATGGTGGCATCAGGACCAGTGGGACAGTTTCCCCAAGGACAGGGTATTCAGGAGACCATAAAACTTAGTTTTGGCTTATGCTATATTTTTATTTTTCCTCTCTATAATAAAATATGAGAGGAACTTCCTTAATTTTCACATCAGTGTTTGCAGCTCAGGACTCCATTAATGCACCCCTCTCCCTGCTGCTGTTCTCTGCCCTAGTTTGCAGTCAGTTCATTCTGCACTGATGTATATTTCATTGCCCAAGGCTTAATTTTGATTTATTGTCCATCCATAAATTAGAAAAATATGCTCTGGAATTCCATCCCGCTGAAAAGCTGTGCCTGATGTCAGGGGACTGGGTGATATTTAAGATGTCAGAAATACATATTGGATTAGTGTGCTTTGTTTCCCCACAACAGCAGGTGTTTAATCATAGCTGATGGCTGAAGTTAAATGCATTAGGACAGGATCAGCCAAGAAGATGGAGTTTTTCTAAACCATACAAACTCCAGATAAATAACTCAAAACTAATTGTGTGTCCACACCTTAGATACAATTTTATTTACTTTAATACATTAAACAATGAAAATAGACCCCGGTACTTAACTCCTCATTTAAGATCTGTACAAATCCTTTATGCTAATGAGTGAGTGGATTTTGCAGGATATACATGCTCCCTTCTTGGCCCTTCAATGGCTTAAGATATTTTCTACGGTAAAGATAACTAAGACAGAAACACAAGGGAGTAAAGCAGCTACAGAGATAGTACATTGTAATTTGAGGTTGGGGGTTATTTCCATACAAAATTTGGGACATGGATTTCAAAAACATTGCCTAATATACACAAGACCCTAAATAGTACAGACCTCATTCTGCATCCTAGAGTTCTTTTGAATTTTCTTCTTCTACTGCTGATTTTTATTTGTTGCAGTTAAGCTTGCTGCTCTGTTTATGTTAATGAGAAGTCTCTGTGTATAGAAAAATGATCAGGCCTGGTCTTGAGCAATTTAGCTGGAGGCCGAAGAGAAGACGCTTAGGAGAGCAAACATTTTCAAGGTCAACCGGTGAACTGTAACAAGCCAGTGAGATTCATGGCGAGAATTGTATATTTTGACACAACAGCGATTTGATTAAAAGAGAAAGTAATGGGTTTAAACAGTCGCTATGAGGATGTAGCCAGACTTTGTTAGCTTTTCGCAAATTACTTAACAGAGCAGTGATGGAACTGGAAATAGGGCTGTTTTGTGTAAGGTAAAGAAAAGAGGGTTATGTTTGAAACAGGAATAATAAAGGATGCTAATGTTTGGTATTAAATGCATTTCACTTCACGCGCATTGCAACAATTTCTTGAAAGTTTAGAACATTATAAATATTATAGACAGTTATAATAAAGTTTTCTAATATTTAAAACACAGTTGCTGTAACTGCACTTATAAAACCACGGACCTTTAGGAATAAATAATACTCTGCACGTATAATACCTCACGGAGGTTTTAGATCACTGCAAAAGGCAGGCCATGGAAGAGCTACCGTTCACTTCATATGCTGCAGAGAGAAATTGAGGCAGAGAGGCTCTGACTTGCACCAAATGAGTGAGTCAAAGGAAAATACATGATACAGGGCCTCATTACCCAGTCTTTAGATTCAGGGCCTGATTGTACATGGTATTTAAGTGTGGGCTTGTAGTCTAACACTGGATACTCCAAAATAACGTTAGGCCCATCTTTCCAACCTTTGTTGTATCTGTATCTGAGCCAAAGAGGGGATGCTAACATACAAAAAAATATATACTCTTTTTACTGACATTGTGATTCTTTTGCCTTCCTGATTTATAATTATTTTAAACAGTATTTTGAAACTATGGTACAAATTCAACCCTTATCACAAAGTGAACTCCAGTTTGCATGTGTCCCAGAAGAGACATTTTCTGTAGGTAAATTCCACCTTGCCTCAAAGCAGAGACTTACTAATGTCTGAAACATATGCAGAAGAGTAAAACTTAATGTTTATAAGCAGCACTATGAGCATTTCATCAGGCTGGATGTTTCAAAGTTATATTTACTGTAAGTGTCCACTGGAGACTCATACTCCAGCAAAAAATGATCCTTTCCCTTCTCCTGTTACATCTCCATTTATTGTTGTTGACTTAGCTCCTTTGCATACACAGAGGTTATGTGACTAAGGGCAGGTCTGCTTTAAAATATTCCCAATGAGTAAACAGAGGTTCCTGTTAATGATGAAAGATCAGTGCCTTACAATGGCAGAGCAGGAGCAGGTCCTGGAATCTTTGCAGGCATATAGGCTGGAAGATAAGACCATTCTAGCAGGGTATCAGAGACGACTGAATGTGACTATAAACATCAGAATCATAATTTCTGTGGGTGAAGGTTGTATTTCACAAATAATCTATCTAGAAAAAAGTTAGTGTGCTTTCTTAATCAACATTTCTTAAGCTCCCAGTATCCAGGGGATATTATCAAGCCATGAGGTGAATCTTCACATTTGAATTAAGCCCACCTCAGGCCACACTGCCATCAGAAAGAGGTAGTCCTGCCTTATTAAGTACCTTGTATCTGTGCTCTCCAGAGTGGGACCACACTGAGACTGAAACCATTTCTCTAATCTGGTTGAAATTAAATGTTTTTTGTGGTCAGCTGGGTCACTGAGTCAATACAACTCACCACACAAAACCACACTCACCACAAGGAAGTGGAGGGAACACATCACTGAGGGTTAGATGGGGCAGGGCAGAAGAGACCATGCTGACCACTGACCAACTTTTCTAAAATGACCTTTCAGTTAGGGTCTGGTGCTTCAGCACAGCTTCAAGATTTCTTCTCCTTAGTCGTAAGGCATAAGGAGATGATGATGAAAACACGCTAAATACTAGGGTGGGTGAGAATCATCAAGCAATTTGGCTTCAAATTGCTTTTGAAACTGTCTGTTTAGAATTAGTGTGATATTGTAGCTGCCCCCAGCAGACAGGATTTGCTAATAAATCCCCTCTATACTAAGGCCAAATGAGGTTCAACTCATACTCCTTGTAAGGATTCTGTGGACAGTGAAGATGGTTTTTATTTTGAGGAAAATAAAAATATTAAATTCTCAATTTTGTGTCATTTATTCAGAAAAAAAATCCACCGAATTTCTCCCAATAAGTAAGAGCTGGTGCATATAGCCTTAATTCAGATTTCCTAGGAATATTAGAGAATGTAATTCACAAATTAATGCTAAATTAATTTTTATTCTAAGGAGTGGTAATTCTGATTTGAAACTGGAAGGAAAAAATCTAATGGGATAACATGTTAAAATAAGCATAAATGATAAATAACACCTTGTCTTTAGCAGAAAAATAACCCAATATGGAATCTACACATTTCAAATAACCAGTTGGTTTAAATGGAAAAATATTAACAATGATAAAACTCAATACCCATAAGAAGTGTCCAAGAAAGACTCCAAATTATTCCTCTATGCAAAAACAAATACATCCGTCTTCACTTGATCTCCAGATTCAATGTTTTGCAATTCAAAGCCAGTGAAAAGATTCCAGTTATTACGTACTTTGACCTCTACAAGATCATAATGTGGTACTCTCAGTACATGTAGTGGATTCATTCAATTCTCACTAGTCTTCAAAAATATTTTCCAGGGGAAGATTTTGGATTGAACAGGATATTTCTCAGGAGTCACAATTCCCAATTTCTCAGCTCTTCCATGGATTCCTTGTGTGACCTTGAGTAAGTCAACACACTTCCATTTCCATTGCAGAACAAAAGATATCCTATTTATCTCCCAGGGGCCTTGTGCATCTTAATCAATCAGTATTTTTCATGACATTTTGCGATCCACAGATAATTAGAGATTCTACGACAATAAAATGTAAGTACTGTACACATCTTAGGGGGCTTTTTTCCCGCCTGCAGTGTCTTGTAACTCCAGTGGGACTAATGAATATCTACACACCTTTCTAGTGCACACTGAAAGGAAATAACTTGCTAAAAAGAACTCAAACACAAAGAAGACTACCAAACATCTCTCCTGTTTCATTCTCCAAGATGTCCTATGAAGGAAATGAGAAATTCTGATGAGCTCTGACCTCAATCTTTTCCTGTAGAATTACATCACTACAGGAAAATGACCTCTCATTTTGAAAAGGAAGCACAGAAACGTTGATTGTGTTGGAAGTCTAATGCAAAACTTAAAGATAATTGAAATCTTAGAAAGACTGTCAATTAAAATCTAAAATCCAGTAGTATCATAGGACTTTTCTTTGGAGGCAATACACAGGGAGGGTCCCACACTATTTGTGTGGTCAGACACTAGGTGTTTCAGTGAGATCTGTAATTAAATGATAAATGATATTGTAGTCTGCTATGTTTCCACTTGCTCTAGTAATAAATCACTGGGACATTGAAATGTCCTAGGTTTTGCTACTAGGCCTGCTTCTCCTGAGGCAGAACTTTGAACTGTGTATTTTCTCCTCTGCATGAGACACTTTACACTTCATAAGCAAGAAATAAGGGCAAAGTTTTATATGAAGACTTCTCCAGGCATTATTTATTCTTTAGAATTGTGGTTACACACTTTGTACTGTAGGGTCAGCACAGGACTGAAGTCTGAGGCAGTTCACAGAGAAAACATGCAAAGTATTTCTGGTAAGTCACATATTACATCATATCATTGTGCCACACTTAAAGATGCCACACTAAAACCATGCATCAGAAATAAAACAATTATTAAGAGTATTTGCTTTCTGGAGTCCTGCCCATCTTGAGACCACAGGAATAATCTTTATTTCCACAATAAAATTAATCTGGATACTGCATGGACTGAGATGATGAAAGTCAAACTTTTATTCTAGCTCTAAGTGAAACCACCTTCTTCATTGTCAGCTGGGCAATTTGTCTGTCTGGAATAACTGACTTTGCTAACAACAATGCTGATAATGAAGTCATACCTATTATGTCAGACTGAAGACAAACAAATGACTGCAGATAATGAAAAGTAAGATACATATTTTTTCTCTATTCATTTGAAAACTGAAGTACTATTTAGAGCTGTTGAAATTACAAAAGGACTCTCACCACTTCCTGGATATGCTTCTAGATCACATTTGCAATCTTCTAAATGTTTAGTAATTAATTATCTTCCATACTTCCTAGTGGCACAAACAGTTCTTAAACTTTTATTTTGAGCTGTTCATGATGATACAGATAAGGTAACACTAAGATGAGGCAATTCACGATTATGCATGCTGTCCATTCCAAAAAGTGAGTAGGTAAAAGACACTCCTCCCATAAAAGTCAATTAGGATAATCGGATGTCAACAGGTAATCAATTTATTAATTAAAAAAAACTTAAGGAGACTCCAAAATTTAATTATTTTAAATTTAATTTATTTAATGTTCCAATAATGTTCCTATCTACAAGTAGGATAATTTTGCTAGCCTCATAGATTTTACAGTGGGGCCTCTCTTCTATCAAAATTCGGTAGGCAACAGGCACAGACTACAACCACCTCTGCAGCAGGTTGGTTTTTTTATTTAGATCATGCATGCAGCAAAATGCATTTGGCCTGACAGATGTGAATCTTCCAAGATTTCACTTGAAATCAGATTAAATTTGACTACTTTAAGAATTTTGTCACAACTCCAAAAATCATACCAAATTTTTTGATGTCTTAAGTATATAACTTGGCACAAAAATGTGGTTTTGTAAAAACCCATAGCATTTAGTTTTGATAAAAATCAAGCTAAAGTTTCCAAGGCTGGGAGGTGATTTTTTCAGTCTGAAATTTTACAAAGTCTGTTTGCATACAGTTGAATTTTATTTTGACATTGTTATTACTCTCTAGGAAGGAGGTTCAAATAATCTGAGAAAATTCAAATCCTTGCAAACAGAAATGGATACTAAATTAAAAATGCAATTCTTCACGCACCTCTGGTTTAACCTGACAGAGCATAACAATTTCAAAGGAGTATTTATAGTTATTTAACTAAAGATTACAGAGAAAACACTCTTCTCCCCTACTCATTGTCTCTTATCACAGCTGGAACCAGTGAGAGTCCTAATTATTTCCTGTACCCACTGCGCAAGATTATGCGTCATAGCTTAGCTTTGAAAGGGAGGAGTAGGATTTCTTTCAGGGTTAGGCAGCTCTGTATTATGTTGGGATTGGAGAAGTCAGTGAGGAGCACAGATTAGTCTACAGAGTGAGTAGCACCCTCCTTCTTCCTTTTGATTATAGTAAAATCATAGACTGATAGAACAGTTTGGGTTGGAAGAGACCTTAAAGACCATCTAGTTCCAACTCCCTCATCACTGGCAGGGGCATCTCCCACTGGACCTGGCTGCTCAATGCCCTGTCCAATCTGGTCTTGACCACTGACAGGAATGGAGCATCCACAGCTTCTCTTGTTGTCTTACCACACTTGCAGGAAAGGATTTCTTCCACATGTCTAGCCTAAATTTCCCCCTTTTAAATTTGAGTCCCTTACTCCTTGCCTATCACTACAGTTGCTGATGAAGAGTCCCTCTCCAATTTTCTTGTAGTCTCACTTAATTGATTTCATTAAGGTCAGAATGTCTGTATTGCACAAATACAAATCTACAGCCTTTCCACATCTATTTCAACACAGCAGTGATCTATTTATGCCTAACATATGGAGCTAATCAAAGGTCCATGATGCACTTCTGTCTTCATAGCACCTCTTTTAATTTCCACAGTTCCACTTCAAGTTCATGTTTTGAAGAACCTCATGTACTGATGAGGATAAAAGGAGTGATCATAGGCATAGAATGACTTCCAAACACAGAGATTTCATCTTGGAAAAGAGACAAGTGAGTGACGAGATACTGGAGGCAAATAAAATCAAGCTGATGAATTGATGAATAAATGAGTACAGAATAATAAACAGGGTCAGAGAGATCAGTAAGTAGGTTTAAAACAAAGTATCTTTACACAGAACATGAATATAATCTGCAAACATAACCTCTTGAGGAAAGCCCAAGTATATATGTATATAATAGAGGAATAGACACATTAGTGGCAGGTAGAGCTACCAAAAGTGGTACACGGTTCCAACACATCTTAAATTTCCTAAATGGCTGATTATCAAAGAGAAGAGGGATCACAATGCCTGCATTTACACTTCATAGAAGTAGGTTTGGAAAGTAAACTACACTAGTCAGGTCTTCCACAGAGCTTTTCTCATGTATTTTACCTTAGCTAATGTAGTTTGGTGTGTAAACTGAAAAATCCTGAATCTGAAATGTTTACAACATCTGACCAAATCAATTATGAGAGCTGAGAAGCTTTTTCAAAATAGCAAACCCTACAAATTTTCTTTCACAAGACTATGGTCTAATACTCTTCACCAGAACAGAGAAGCAAATGGGAATTGAGACATATCATATAGGAGTGCTCACTCCTGACCTTCACGCTACAGGTGATCACTTCACTGGTCATCTTATACACAAAGTTAAGGAACAGGGAATGTAAAATAAGTCTGACCTGTACACCAGGGCTTGTTTAAGGGCTCTTCTCCTTGTAGCCCTTCTGGATCTGATGTATATCTTATTTGCTGTCTGTGAATATCATTCTCCTGCCACTAATCTCAGGAGAAGCTCTGATTTCATCTGTACCTGCGGTGCTCTGCTGATGTTGTGGGAACAGTGAAGAATTCCATGGCAGGACAATCTGGCCATGAGTGTTTTTTCAATGCTGTGACCAACCTTGCAGTACCAACCCACTTTACAGGTCTTGACAGGGAAGAAACAAAGCATTGTCCAGAAAGATATCTGCAGAACTCTGATTAGAGAATAAAGAGGCCTGAAAATTTTCTATGTGCAGTCCTTTTCATGGCAAGATACTCTACTACTGCTTAATGCTCTCCTTCCCCTTTGATTCTCATTAATACTCACCCCAGCTAGGTACATCCAGAAGGTGGGAATGAACTTGACTCAGTCATGTGCCTTTTTCCCAAACTGGACCCTGTGCCCCTCTCTGGTTGTGCCAAAAAGTCTGAAGGAAAGGATAACATGTCTATGGTCCCTGCAAATCAGGGTCACCATAACAGGGCATGGGACCACAGAGTCTTTGGTTCTCTGCTGTGCTTTCTCCATATTTATGGTTTTTATCATTACTCAGTTCAGCCACACAAGGCAAATTGTGTTTAATAAATTAGCCTAATGGATTCAGCAAGTGGTTTGTGAGCAGGGTGCTTCCTCTGGTTAAGGAAAACATTTATATTCCCTCTCTCTTTGCTTTTCATGACAAAGAGGGTAAGCAGAGGGCAGGGTACCGTGGGGAGGCGGGGGGAAGCCTGCCTGTCATCCCTGGGGCTGGGGACATCATCAGGGCCAGCCCCAGAAGGTTTGTGGGGAGCCTGGGGCCCCAGTGCCCTTTGTCTCGTCAGCAGTGGCCAGGCAGCCCAGGGCTGAGGTACCTACCACAGCCTCCCTGGCAGGCAGCTCCCTCCCCTTCCCTGTGCTGCACATTAAACTCTTCCAAAGGGGCCTCTTTAACAGCTCCCCATGAAATAATAATTCATTATGTCACTAGGAGGGAAGAAAGGGAGTGTAAGTGTCTTGATGGGATTAGCGTAAACCCCCGCAGAGATGATTTAGGAGCCGTGATAATTCATTTAATAGGGGCCTGGGGTAAATTGCTAGACAGGGAAATGTAACTGAACCAGCTTAGAAAGGGCGCATTACAGGTCTGTATATGATAACTGGCTTCATTAGCAATATTTAAGAGATTTCATTTAAGAATGAGTCATAAAATGCAGAACTATTTCATCCACCTGGTTTGGTGGCCTTTAGCTTTACTCTGTCTGAATATTAAATTGGAAATGGCACTACAGCAACACATTTTGGAAACTGTTCTTTTGGCTGTTATTTGTATGGTTGGTTTAGCTTCTCATTTGTTAACCTTTTAAAATGAGTATCATTGAAGCGGCTAACGGTACACCCAGAACTCAGGGAGATGAGAAGGCTACAGTGGCTGAGAACAGACTGCTAAAAAACTTAGCAAAAACTTCAGGTTCCCACTGCTGCACACACACATGGATCCAGAAAGTGTCAGCAAACAGCAAATGCTTTCCATGAAGCTCAGTTAGCCAGCTCCTTTGCCGCTGAATACCTCTGATTTTACAGCAGCTTGGAGGGAACAACAAGCAAGCATACATAGTCAGATGGGCTTTGGGAAGCCTACCATCCTGTACCATGGAGTTGAAGTTTGCTCTGGATACTATCATTAATAAATGCTAGGTTTGAGTTTGGAAAATGAAAGATAGATATGACAGTTTTTTTCCACTCACCAACATTTTAAAATTGGTAATCCTGAAAAAAATCAGCTTTTTTTTCAAAGCATAGTCCGAACATGTTTTAAGCATGGCCTAAAAAACTGACTAGAGGTTCTTACTCTGTATATGAGTAAATATTAAATGGGTAATATTTAAGGGGTAATTACTCATGGGTAAAGATTAAAATTTATTAGATGAGGTTAGAGAACATAAAGAACTTAATTCTGTACAGCCTTGCAACTTCATTAACTCCTCTGGGGCTGTGAGACATAAACAATGGGAGAACTTGACCTGGCACTTACATGGTTTGGATGTGTGTGAAGTGATGTCCAGTATTAACACAAAAGGAATTGTTCATGATTAAAACTAGTGTAAAGTGGTTTTTTTTATCCTAAATGTAGGGGTCCTGTGCTTGTCAAGTAATGTTTCAGTAAATTTTGTCAGCAGTAATTATGATTTTAAGCCTTTGGCCCATTAGATGCATTTTAAGAGACATGATGCATTTCAAGATATGAGAGAATGTTTAACAAAAAATTATTCATAAACCTACAAACTTTTTCAGTGCTCTCTTTTTATTTATCACTATTGATATTTTTTAACCACAGAAAACAAGGAAAAACACTCATAAAGAGACACTATCAAATAAATTATTTAAATAATTCTGTCATAAACACGTGTGCTACTTATTCTTCTGCTGAAATATCAAAATGGAATAGTGATATTTTTAACCCCTGCATAGGATTCGATTAAGATTTGATGATCATATTTTATCTGGGGATGTTGCCAACTGAAGTGCATTGTAATTCACTGTGCAAGCAACTATCACAGAAAACAAATAACTGAATTATTTTTAACCCTCATGCAAAGTGTGGTTGTATTAATAAACTCCTATAATAGAAAAGGCAAGTAATTATAAGCAAAACAATGCAATAAGGAATATAGGGTTGTAAAAGATGAGCCAGATTTTCTTTGGGTATTAAAATTTAGTTAAACCTCTTGTCATGTCTACAACAGAAATCCCCATGATATTAGCACCCTTTTTTTCCAGCTTCAAAACCCCACAATAAATAGGTTGCACTTGATACATTCTTGTAAACCATTTTGAAATACAGCAAGCAGTATCTTTATCAAAGGTAGCTAAAGATATTAATAACCACAACTGTCAAATGTAGGAATAAGACAAGTGTTTTAATAAATCTTCACTAATACTCCACACAAATATAAAAGAATGACTAGCTTTCTCTCCTCTCCTTTCCCTAGTGACCACTGCCCGTTATGACTTTGAATGATTCCCTCTAATGGAAGACAGCCAATACTGTCCATTATTCCAGATGGTCAGCTCGGCTGCGAAGTTCTGCTAATGCTTCTCAGCATTCAGACATAATTTGCCAGCTCCCTTTTTTTTTTTTTTTTTTTTTTTTGCTTTACGTGATTATCCAGTCCAAGATCAGCCATCTATTAGCTGGCAGAAAAAATCTGGGCTATCTTGCCGATTAGTTATAAAATCCATTTTGCTATTCATGTTAGAAACTGAACAGTGGTTTCTTGCTCAGTTTGTCTTAAAAGAAATTCAAAACAGACCAACAGCTCTGTAATAGCCAGTAGACTAATACATTATTCACTTGATTTTCCACTAAGAGGTGACAGGTAAAAATATAAGTGGACTTTGTGGGCACATTCTCAACTGGGCTGTACCTGCAAAATAATCCTGCCTGTTACCACAATTTGCACTGAACACAAACAGAATTTGGTCCAGTATCTTCCATGTAGCAGATGTTGCTTTTTTATGTATTGGGGATATTTGACATGCTCTGTCCTGATTTCTGTAAAAGCAATACAAGTCATGCAAATATTTCATGCTCTAATCAGCAGAAAGTAGATAAGTACTGGCCTGTGCATGCAATTTACCAAAGCTCAACTAATTTTTCAGTTAGTAGATAATGGCTGGATATTATAAAGTAATGCTCATCACTTCACACAAGCAGCATTTGCTTAGTGCTGTTCTCTGTTAATACAAAGAGGCATTAGCAGACACTTGTAAATTTTCCTATGTACAGCTTACATAAAAACTAATGACAACAACAACAAATGACAACAACTGCTCCCATTTAAAGGCACTGCACCTAGAATAAATATTCTAGGTGTCCTTGGGGACAAATATTTCAAGTGCTTAGATATCTTTCTGGTATGTCTTCTAGCATTCTCATCGTCTGAAAAATCATGCTACAAAAAGTGGGCTTGCACACTGCTTACATGATGTTCTGTAACAAGAAACTTACAATGCTGCATTTTTGGCCTGAAAATGAAAATTATTTTATTAATTTTACAAGTAGTTCTATTTAAAACAGACTGGTAATTTTAACACTGAATTGCATGAAATTGTTCCAGGGTTTTATCTTTGCACAGGAATACAAATTGGGCTGATAACTGTCCATTTCATTTCCTCTATACAACCTCTATATAATCAATATATTTTATTCCAGGCAATAAGATATTTCTAAATATTCAAGGAACATTCAGCTAGAAGGCACCAGTATTTAATTTTTTTTTAAATAAAATTGTTTTCAAGAGAAAAGCTAGCTATACATTTGATCTGCTGACTTTTTTAGAAATTATTATCCTTAAAGCACTCTTGGTACTTTCAATAAAATAAAGTTTAACTTGTGTTTGAAACACACATTACAAATAGATGTATAGATGAACGAGATATTGAGAAAAGAAAGAGTACAGATTATGAATATTAAGATTTATATTAATCTATAAGCCTATTAAAGTACAGTAAAACCTGTCCTTCAGACCACCTTTTTAAAGATATCACCTCCCTGATGGGACCACTAAATTTCGGGCCAAATTATTTTCCCATAAAGAACAATGAAAAGAAAATGATTATATTAAGACTACTTCTACTATGGTTTCTTTTCATTGTTCCGCCAAAAATGATTCCAAACAGTAAAATAACATTGATTTTGACCTTGTTAATGAACCTGAAGAACTTCATGGCATACTTGACCATAGATTTCCCTTTAAACAGGAAAAAATTGACATGTAGTCATCATAATTTCATCAGCCTTGGCAGAAGAGATGTAATTTTACTGGTATTTTGGATAACCAGCTTGTCTTGATATTGTTAACATTCCACAGGGACAAAAGCATGGGGTTTTTCATCATACCAACACTCTTAAATGATTCTGTAATTTGTATAACGTTGATTAAGTCTTCTGAGAGTTAGGAATCTTTTAAAAGGCTGTGTTGTACAGATTTATATACTATTATGGGATTAATTTAATTTTTCCAAGACGTCCATCTTCCCTATGGTGGAACTTTCCAGAGGTGTCTCACTGGGACTTCCTCGCTCCCTTTAAGAGGCTACACCTCGTCTGTGTAAAGCATAGATGACCACAGTTTCCATTCATATTATAAGTCCTAGAGACTAAAGGTCCCAGAGTGCAATGTACCACTTTGATTTAAACTGCTTTGCATAGCCTGGGACCTCCAAATAATACCCCTGTCTGCTTTAGGAGATTTCAAAATACAGGTTGCTAAAAACAGGTTGGTCAACCACTAGCCATGGTCTTTTTTATATTTTTACCTTTCTACCTCTGTACATACACAAAATCCAGTGTGTTTCCCAAACATCTTTGCTACCTATTTTCCTATGTGCTTTTATCAGTCAGCGTATTTACATAAAATCATAAAATATGCTGATTTGGAAGGAGCCCACAAGAATAATAAAACCCAGCTCCTGGCCCTGCACAGGACACCCCAAGAGTCCCACCATGTCCCTGAGAGCCTTGTCCAAATGCTTCTTGAACTCTGTCAGGCTGATGCTGTGACCACTTCCCTGGGCAGCCTGTTCCAGTGTCCAACCAACCCTGGGTGCAGAACCTTTTTCCTGACATCCAATTTAAACCTCATCTGGCAGAGCTCCATGCCATCTCCTTGTGCTGTCAATGGCCACCACAGAGAAGTAACCAGTGCCCAGCCCTCTGCCTTCCCTCAGGAGGAAGCTGTAGGTCTCCTCTCAGTCTCCTCTTAATCCTAGCCAAATAACCTCAGCCACTCCTCATACAGCTTCCCCTCCAGGTCCTTCACTATCCTCATAACCTTCCTTTGGATGCTTTCTAATACCTGAATGTCTTTTTTATATCGCAGCACCCAGAACTGCCTCCAGCACTTGAGGTGAGTCTGCCCCAGTGCAGAGTGGAGCAGAGCCCTTGCCTGGCTGGTGATGCTGTCCCTGATGCCCCCAGGCCCTCCTGGCTGCCAGGGCACTGCTGACTCATGTTCAACTTGCCATCAAACAGGACCCACAGGTCCATTTTCATGGGGATGTTCTCCAGCCTCTTGTTCTCTAGTTTGTCCATACATGCCCTGCCCCAGGTGCAGAAATCTTTCTGTTTACAGAAAAAACACAGTTAAAAGCCAAACAAGCAACCTGTTCCAAACTTGGAATACACCTGAATAGTATTTTTTTTATTCTGCATATAACCTTAATTTTCCTGGAACCAGGCATTTCCAATGCTAAAAAGCAAACCCCAAATCACATCATTAGGACAACTATATCACCACTTTCAGAGCTCTGGATGGTCTTGTTTGAAGTGTATGTCTTGCTGTAATGGCACACAGGGACTTAGTTATCCTCACAGATAGGAGCAGAGAGGAAATGCATTTGGAGAAAAATTAGAGTTTGCACTCATCAGAATTTCTTTGGCCTCTCAGTAGTGGGACATGCCCATCCCACCCAGGTCCTGATGTCCTACTCAGAAGAGAAGATGCAAGGGAATTTTTCAAGGTGTACAATTGTTTGGTGTAGTTTAAGTTGAAAGGCTCTGTATACCCCAGCTGTCCCAATGGAAAAACCCTTTCATCTGAACTGGGGATTCTCAGAGGACCCTGTGCTGGTGACCCATTCAGTCAAAACCGCCCCACAGTGATTGGAAGTACCAAAGGTGGTTTCTGCACCTTGACTTATTTTCACTTGTCAACATGAGATTCAATTAAATTATTATTCTGCTAGATGAGGCACAGTCTACCAAGCTGCCACTTGCCTTTAATCCAGTGCTTTTACTGGACTTGTTGTGCCTTATTGCCTCCAATTCACAGGCTATTCGTTGTGAATGCTAATAGGATTGCTAGTAACTTGGCATTTGTATTGGTAGTCTTGGAGCAGGAATGCTTCAAGTTAGTATTGTCACTAGACAGTTCATACAACAAAATCACAATCCAGATCTGCAGTTGTAGGAGTAGCTGTCTCATAGTTTGTTGATTCCCAGAGAGGCAGATCTTGACTCCTCTCCTTGCTAGCCCTTTCTTCTCTCCCCCTTCCTCTTTCTCTCTCTCACTCTTGCCACATGGTCCCACCACCTGCCTTGCACCATCTTCCTTGCCCATCAGAACCTCCCTCCCTTTCTTTAAGCTCAGTCACCCAGCAGAAAATCACCCCCTTTTAGCTGCATTCGTTTTCTGCCAGGTTGGCATGCTGAATCAGTTCTCAGAGGAGCCTGGGGAGGGTCAATGTGCATGACAAGTACCAGAAGTGCCTGGCTGGGAGCAGGGGGAGAGGAGGGGAGGAAAGAGAATGGGAGCAGGACCTTCCCTTGCTGGTGGCTGTGGTCTGGCTGAGTGATTGGCTGATCCCATCATGTTGAAGCAGCCGAAAATATGAAGGCACTTTACAGGATCCAGTAATTGATTAGATAGATTACTCACATTTCTTCGAGGATGTTCAAACTCACTGGTAAACTCTGCTTTGTTAACGCACATTATTAGCCCTTCTAACCACAGCTTTTGTTGCTAAAGAGAATAGCTGCAACTTACAGTTAGCAGTCTGGTGCTCACAAAACAGAGTGGTAAGAAAAACAAAGATTAATAAAAAAAGCTGATTCACTGAAATTAAAGTCTGCAATTTAGGTCTTTCATGCCCAGACTTTAATTTACGCCATGACAGTTTGTTGTGTGAAAATGTCCAATAGAGCCAAGACTGTGTTCCTGTTTCAGCCCACCTTTCTGTAATGGGTGTTTTGGCAGAGTAATTTGGCAGCCCTACAGCACTTGAAGGGCTGTTTTTTTCTTGTGCTTTTTACACACCGGTACCCCTTTATGTTCAAATGAGATTTTCTTGAAGCCTGTAATAATTTAAACCAACCCTCAACTCATATTTGTCCAAACATATATTTTAATGTGATGTCAAAAATGTTTGTGTAGGCGTGTTAATACCCATCATGTATTTGGGCTAAAAAGCAAACCATCATTTTAATATTGTTTCATTACTAGTATTTGATGTGTGACACAAATTCATGACTGGTTAATGAACAAATGTCAGCGTGGCACAACTATTTCTGTTACAGAGCAATCAGTGTCTCAATAAGGGTTTGTTAAAGCCAGGGTTTAATTGTTTTTCCTTCTTCAACAGTTCAGTGAACTAAATGCAGTTTATTGTCTTCTCACTTTTTTCTCATTCCACTTGAAACTTCCCAGTGTTTTCCTTGCTGCATCTGTACTGGAAGCCACGAGCATCTCTTTACTATTATCATCTATACAGCATGATAGATGCAGTTGGATGATTTATATATAAATAAAAACTCTTTGCCCAGAGGAGCCTACAATCAACTGTTTGAGTGCTGCAATTGCTATCACGTGGGCGGGATTGCTGTGTCCATGTGTTATCAACTTGAAAATTGTGGCTGAAAGCTTTAATTCTGCAGTCAGCTCTGCTAGTGAGGAATAGATTCAGACCCCAGTCCTGCAGTTGGCTGTGCTGGCCAGCAGCCCAGCGCCTTTGCGGAGCCTGGCAGCGGGCATCGCCAGCAGACAGGACGATGCAGTGAGGTCCCTCACAATTGGATTTTGCTTGTTAGTGCTACAAATCAACCCATCTTTTTTTTTTCCCCCACTCTCTTCCTGCAGGAAGGGCTCTAAACTCTCACACCTAGTGGCCCATTCCTGTTTGTGGGGAAGACATGGGCATTTTCTTTTGGGCAAAGCTATTCAGAATTCCTTGGTGCAAAACACTCTGAGTGGCATGTTTTGCTGCTAACTGTGCAGTCCTTGTTCAGGCAAAATTCCTGTTATCTCCTCTGGGCATTTTGCCCAAGTAGGGAAACAGGATCCATTTTATAACAGTCTGTAAAAACAAGCATCTTCCAGTTCTAACCCGTTTAAAATAGCTCATTGGCTATCAACAGACATATGTGAATCTATATGGTTAAAAGATATTAACTGGCAGATTTTAGGTAATTAAAATATAAAATATCAATATTACATACAGTTAAGAAAACCTATCCCTTGATTTGTGAGTCTTTGCTGATATATTGAACAGTATTGCCCAATATACATGATGTGTATTGTAGTAATTGTGTATTACAGGGTTGTACAGCTTTTTGAAACAGCAAAATGTAAAATGTGTATTTAAAGCCTTTGGTCACCTATTGGGAGCGATGTTAATTATGATTTGTGAATTATTTTCTGCATGAAATCACAATCTTTACAATAACAATATATAGATTATGAACTTCTCAGAAAACCTAATGCCTGTGGGTGATATTTTGGTTGTTTAAGTACTGTCATTCTGGCAGAGCATTAATTTAGATTTTCATGCTCTAGTCAGCACCTTGGATGTCCTTAGAGTTTTACACTTGGATTAAAAATACATTGAATTCATCAAGCATATTGTTAGCAAAATGAACTTGGGACTTCCCTGTTGCAAACTCAGTTTTATGATTTTCTGACTCTAAATGACCTAAGAGAAAACCAGAAATGCTTGCAATTTTGTGATATAAACCTTTTCTCCCTAGCCTTGTGCAGCTTTGAGTCTCTGAAATAAACTGTGTGTAAATAGCTATTGGACTGGTTTCAATATTGAAAATTGATCCTATTCTTTCTCCAAATACATCAATAGCAAGGCCACCACTTCCTGGAAATCATTAAGCAGAATAGATCAGATATGCAGCTGGTTCAATCCCAGATATGGATATTTGAAACATTTCTAAACGAATCTACAGAAAGTTCAAAGCTCACAAACCCAAGGTCTGTCACCTGCACACAAAAAAATCCTAGCTACAAGCAGGGAAAGATCAGGATGCAAGAGAAATAAGAAGAATTTGCACCAAAGAACATTCTATTGTGGTACAAAAGAAATAAATCTTATGTGTATGAAAATCATAAGCTTTAAGATTTGGAGAGAGTTGTGCAATTGACAATCAAATGGAGCTTAAAGGAAATTATGAGGTTTTACACTAAAGTCCTGAAATAAAGAAAGTAATATTTTACAGCAAAAAATTGCAAATGTCAAGATTAAATCATAAGACTTTGCACCATTGAGCCACTAGCTACCTCTATAGCTTCTTCAGTTCTTAACACAGGGAAAGACCAACTTTCATGGTCAATAAAACTTAAGAACTTTAGAAATACATTTAGCAATATAAATCATGTATTTGTGACTTTTCCTCCTTCAATAGCTAATTATGGGGAAAAAATGAATAAGTGAACTCCATGGCTGCTAATCTACTCTTGCATTTGTTTTCAGGCTTGTATTTTCATCACTTTTGTTTATTCCAAAGATATTATACTAATTTCTCAATTTAAAAGGAGGTGGCTACTGTAAATGAGCAGAACAGGGTGATTTTTTGTCTTTCTTAACACAGTAGTGAGATCTTGAGTAGATATACCTTGGAATGAGCAAGCTGAACCAGATTCAGAAGTGGGAAATTCAGAGCTCAAATGCCCAAACTGCTTCTTTCAGTCCAAAGCTGGACAGGTGGCAACCCAGATTGAATCAGTAGTTGTGGGAATGATTTGATTCACAAACAGGGTTATAAAATTTTATATGGAGATGCCAGTGAAAGTCACAAGATCGTAGAGCAAAAGACCTTATTCACATAAATTACCTGAATGGCTATGAAGCATAAAGGAAATAAATTGAACAATATTGCCCATACTTAGCTTACAGGCATATGGTATGTAGCTTCACATGATATACATGATAACAATGGGCATATTCGTGAATCCATAGAATACTATTGATACATACCCCCTTAATAATTCAAAGAAGGACGCAGTTGCCTGTTCTGAGGCATATGAATTCACATATATGGATTATGCATTTTCCTGCATAATGAAGGCTTTTTTAGCTCAGAAACTTGTCTATCTTTCCTCATGCAGCATCAGCTGATCTAATACGGTATATTACCTTTTCTTACAAGCCTTTCTTCTTTTATCACAGACACAGTCACACATACATATTGGGCATCTTTATAAGGAATTAATTCTGGTAAGTTTGGGGGTGTTCAAAGGGGGATATGTATTTCTGGAGGGGGAGCCTGTGCTGGTACCTGGCAGTACAACACACATGGTTCACATCTAGCATGAAAACAAATTTTTTTTATGGCTAGCCCCACACCTGTACCATATGTAAATACATACAACAGCAAAATATTTCCAGCTCTGTCTACCCAGCTGATGCATTGATCTCAGTGGATTCTGAGATATAAACTTCAATTTGGCCCCCAGTCACTTAGTGGACACTGCCACCAGGAGCTCTGACATCGGGTTATTTGTTGTTGCTGTTTGCTGTCCCTGTTTGCACATTAATCCAGTGACAATTAGGTGTCAGCGAGCGTTGTTTCTGCTCGCTGATAGCCTTGGGCTCTGCGCTTGAAGCCCTAATCAGGAGTGTAAACTCTGCTATATTTCAATTTGGAGAAGCGCTCTTCCGCTAAGAGGCCCCTGGCACTGCGATAAATAAAACGCCTATTTACTCTATTGCCACACTTAGACATCTAATGCACTTACTACCGGCCCCCTAATCATGGCCCACAGTTAAATCCGCCTATAAATCACTCCATTCTCATCCTGCAGATTAGTGAAGCCATTTTCCCCAAACCCCACAATGAGCACTGTTTCCTTTTCTTGTTAGTCAAAAGCGAGATGATTTTTATTAGGTTAAAGACAAGCTCACAGATGGTAAATCGTGTGGAGGGAAATAAGATGAAGAGTCCTGTGGCCCAGTGGGGATGGCAGGTGGGATAGGGCAGGCCGTGACTCTGGTAGGCATCATCCCACCCTAGTGCATCATACCCCCAGTAGTGCATCATCCCACAGCTCCAGACCCAGGCGACATCTCTCCACACATTGCACAAAAAGGCAGCAGCCCAGGGGTGTGACGAATGTGTCTGGCCTCAGCAGCCATCAGTCCAGGCAGAAGAAAAAAGGATGGTGTGTGCTATCTTTCCATTTTGTATCACCCACTGCTGGGTTTATCTGCAGAGGCTTCTGGGTGTGCATAAATGGAGCTGGCACAGAATAAGGTCTGGAGAAACAAGCACGTGCCATTGATACAGTCCCACCAGGAGCAGTCCAGCTTTATCCTCCACAGCACTGCTACGCACAGTAGGAGCAAACACACACTGTTGCAGACCATTTAATACAAACAGCTTGGAGCTCCTTGAAAACAGAACCCTCTCCCAAACCTTCTTTATATGCCTTCAGATAAGTAGCACTACAGCTGTTTTGGCATAGCCAGGCACATAATGTAACTGTAATGCACAATACAATACATTTTGCATTTTTTTAGTGGCTGATAAGGAAGAGATTCTGTTTTTTTTAAAATAGGTTCATTATTCTCAGCCATTCACTGAATAATTTCTGTGAACAATTTCCAGTCTTATTCAGGTGAAATTTGTTGCAAATATCTGATATTTTAAAATCTACCTGGGTTAATCGGTTTCATAGGTCACGCACTTGTCTGCATATCTTTGATTGAAGGAGCACTGTGCTCAGATATCAGATTTTCTGTGCAATAACTATAATAAATTCAAAATTCATTATCCATAAATATTCGGTGACATTTGCTTAAAATTTTGGCACAAGGTCCTGCTGGCAGATACCTGCATTAGGAGGACCATAGAAAGCAAGCAAAACAGAGAAGCAAAGCAGAGCCTGATCAAAAACCTTCAAGTGATTCAAAGAAATCATTGGGGGGATCCTTTTATTTTTACAACATTAGTCTGTGATATGCAGCAGAATTGCATCCCCTTTCTGGGTGGGGAAGCTTTCACTTACATGTCCATGCAAAAGCCATCCAGAGGGATGACAGAGATTTACATCACCCACGGAACACGATTTACCTCATGCGTGGATGTGGACCCATATGGGCCATTGAGGGCGAAGTGGCAGCTGTCATTGTGTGGAGGCCCACAGCGCCATAGGCTCTGCAAATCGACCCTCCAACACTGAGTCCCTGCCCCATCTCAGCATCCACCAGGGTAAAATTCAGCCCATTTCTCAGCCCTCTCTCCCTGCTCCTTACTTTTCAGGTTCTAACCAGGATGGATTGCAGTGAAGAGCTCCCTGTAATCTCTCTTTAACCATTTCCATATGACAACTGCTTTGGATCCCCACAGCCGAATGAAAAGGCCAGAAGCCTTGGCTCTGCTGGGGGGTTGCCCCTGGGGAAACATATGTAAACAAAGCCCAGCTCTGTAGCCTTTTGCACCTCTCTCTCTTTTCTCATTCTTGCTTGGATCTCAGGTGGAATTAAAGGGATTAAAGCTGAGCGTAAATGAGGCGAGTGTGTAAAATGACTCCTTTCTGAACCAAACGGCATGTTCCGTGCTGAGGAAATGAGATGCCCATTTAAATCTCATCCATCCACCGCCTGTGGCCACCACCATGTACCTGCCTACTTAGCCCAAGGGTTAATTAATTGAGGCTTCAATGCACTATTGCAAGAGCATTATTGCATTTGATACTCTACATCTGTGATTTAAAACTCTTTCAGTCCCTTGTCAGCAAGGGAGGGTTTTAACTAGGAAATTAGCATTCAGATAAGGGTACGCTCTATTTGCTTCTGAAAGGAAGGAAATATTAAGGATGCTGGTGCACAAACCAAGCTGTAATATCCTGTCCCATCCTAGAAAGGGCTCTTGGGCCCCACTTCCCAAGGGGACACTCTGTACAAGGGGAATAGAACATAGAAAAAAGGAATTACAATTTTCAGTGGAAATGTCATAAAGTAGAAAACAGACAACCAATTGTGGTTTATTTTTCAGAAACTTCTCCTTATTCCATGATAATGATAGATTTCTTGTCTTGATACCTGGCTTATTTTAAATACCAATCACCCAACCAGCTTATAGCTATATTATATTTCAGTCTTCTCATGGAGTTCAAATATTAATATTACTCCCCATTTACTTAAGAAGATTTTAATAATAACTTTTATTTTCTCTAAATAAGCAGAAAAATAATCATTCCTTACCTTCACATAATGTCCTTGTATTATATTCAATGGCATGTGTGTGTAATCCCCAACCATTGAAATGAAACACACATTTTCCAGCAATAAAACACAATAGTTTGGGATATGAAGTGACAAAGGAAGTATCCAACTGAAACATAAGGAAGAATTAAAGGCAGAAAGAATGCAATTTGCCAAACCTTGAGTCGAGCTACCAAACCTCAAAACTGCGAGGAAAGTGAAAGCCATACATGAGCTATGGTGATTGACACAGTAGGTCACCTTGCTGAAAATTTCTCATTGTAAGAGGACCGCTTGGTTGACATGGAGCTCCATCTCTGTCTCTTTTGGAAAGGGCCACTTGCACAAGAAGAATTTCAGAAATAGGGTCTAATGGGTTTAATCTAGAACCACATCAAAATCGCAGCATGCTCCTGCTCTGCCTCTCCAGTCTAGAGATAAAAACGTAGGAATGGGTTTGGCTAAGCAAGAGGCCTGGTGTGAGATGGACAGCCACAAGTACCCACGCCAGGGGATGGTCCATAAGGCACTGTGCCTTGGAAAGATGGAGTTACATGACTCAGCAGGATGTCCCATCAAATAACTACTATTGCCATTTGCTGGTGTTGCAATGATTGATCTATTTTGAAGAGTGCATTCCCTCTCCAGGATGTCACATCATTTTGTTGAAAATAAAGGTCACAACCATGCCCTCTTCTTCCCCTCTCCTTGGGGAATCAGTGTGGCCCTGCAAGGCTCCGTGTGCCTGCACTGGCTGTCGCTGGAGCATGTCACACGATGAAGCACAGCAGCTGCGTGTCCGAGCACAGCAACAGTTGCACGGATATCTGAAACAGGAAGTGCAGATTAACTTGTCCAGCTGAAACTACAGGGGGAATTTAGGAAGACAGAATCCAATCAGCCAGGACACTGAGGTTAACACAGTTAATCTTGTGGAAAGTGCAATGGGACCTTTAATAACTGCAACTGGTCAAGGCCTCAGTTTTATGTCTCATCCCAAAGATGGCACTTCCCAGTGTTTGGTGGTGCTGTTGTGGCTGGAGGAGGGGAATAGTGCCACCTACTGCAACAACGTCATCTCTCATAACACCTGGGCTCACCTGAAAAGTGTCACCAGCATCCTGGGTTGTCAGAAACATTAGAGTGCTAATTAGAGTTTTTACTGGGTTTCATTTATAGGTAGTTTGTTCTTCCTAAGGACCCCTTTCATCTGTTAGCTCTGATGTCTGACCTTGGCAAGCAGAGTTGATAGTTGGGGGATGGCCAAGCACTGTCTCTGAGGGCTAATCTATTATCCCACCAGGCATGGGGATGGGAGCAACTGGTGCTCTTTTTGACTAAGTCGTGTCACTTTTGTTTGGGCTTCTTGACAGACAGCTCTCGAGTACTTGACAGGGCTAATTGTCATTGACTTTAGAAGTTTGTTAGATGTTTGCACAAAGGTTTTTATCCTTTCAACAATTAATCTTTGGACTACAGAGCTTAATAAGGCACTATGAACTTCACTGTGGTATTTTAACAAAGCACTGAGATTGCTATATGCAGTTCAGGTTTATGAACAATGACACAGGACTTTATTTAGCAGGAGGCAATCTATCCACTGTAAATCAAATATCTCGAAGCCAGCCTCAGAACAGTGGTGGGCATAAATCAATGTGTTGTCAAGCAGGCCATATCTAGTCTTTAAGACATATGTCTATTCTGTATCTTTCTTTGATCCGTGGGGCATACAAACTGTTTTACTACAAAGAGGATTTTATAAGTCCAAGTTTCTTAGTTACCACTGTATTCCTGGAATAGCTCTTTAAACTAGGACTATCTTTAAAATTTTGTAAATATGTGGATATTTTCTGATACCCACTGGTAGTTCTGATATTCTACCTGCAGTGCAGAGGGCATCTGCACAAATGTTTTGATGTGAGGCATACTGCAGAAGGCTTAAAAGCAACAGCAACATTGTATATTTACTCTCCTCAGATGCAAAGAAGACACAAGCTCCTGTCTGCACTGTATATTTGTGTATATTTTAACGTCATGGTTAAAATCAGAGGTGTTATTCAAAAAATAAGGAGGAAGGCCCAGTCCCACAAGGGCTTAAATATGCTCTCAGTTCTGACAGAAAAAGAGATGACCTTGAGGAAGTTCATGTTATATGATTACATGTTTATATAGGGTGTGATTAACAGTGAAGAAACTAAATCAGGTTATCAGATGAAGGTCTGTGTCCTGTGGCTTAATCAAGCACAGGGCAGAGAGGAAAGTACCTAATACTCCAGAGATGAAATGGTTTCATGAGAGCCACACCCCCGAAGTTGCCTTTTTAGAAAATGTAATAGGACTTTTTCAGTTTCATAAAGTATCTTGATAACTGGAAAGTGCCAGTTAATGGTACAATGTTCCAACTATGAATTTTACAAAGATTAATCTACCCCTTTAGGATCCGAAGGAGCCAATCAAAAGCTGCCCAGTCTTTGATGTTTTACAGTCTCTGTGGGCGCAAAGCTCAGCTGAAACTACCGTTCAACATCCTAAACTGTCATCTTCATCTTCTTCTAGCATAAAAATACATATTTTCCCCCATAATAAAGATTTTTTATAATAGCAATAAAGTAACTCTAGAGAACATGGTTGTCTTGAGATAGCTTAACTGTGTGTGGTACCTCATAACACCCTGGGGACCCAGCCACCTCATAATAATCTCTTTCTTTACCATGCCTTGCTTAATTAGGGAGTGAAGCCAAAAGGTCAATGCAGGATAAAAATGTAAATCTCAAAGTTTTCATGTGGACCCTAACTCCATATAATAAAATGTATATAGTGTGCTCATCACAAAGCTGAGTACATTAGCAGGTAGAAAGTGTAATGTTTTATGTTCTCAACATTTTAGTGTTTTAGTGAGACAACAAATAAAAGCCTTAGGTTTTTCTGTATAAAATTATGTCTTTCTTCTGCAAAGGATAATTACTAAATTATCAATTTATTCTCTATGTATGAAATCTTCTTTAGTCTTGTTCTTGTCTTTTACAAACATGACATATATGTTAAATATAATAGTTTTAGAGTATTTGGGTGTACCTAACATTTCCTTTATTTTACTTGCCTATGCCAAACACTGTGCATGCCATTCTGGAGAGACAAACAATATGGTACTACAGTCTTCTCATTGTTATTCCAGTTCTCCAGTGAAAGAAAACATAATTTCATTTCCAGATCTTATTACTATATTTGAGTATTGGTGTCATAATAAACAACATGTTTTGGCTGTTTATCTTGTTGGTTCTTTCATTATTTGCTGTGCTCCTTTCCAGTTGCCTCTTGATGATAAAAATAAGGCTGCATTCAAACTGTATGCATTTCTGACACTATTAGATATATATTTAAACTCCAGTTTAGTTCTTAACCTGTTTTTATCATAAGTAATGGTTACAAAACAATAAATATTTATTTAGCTTTGAGTAATAGATTTCAGATTTCATTTATGGCTTCAATAATCAATGTAACTGTGTGATTCTGTTAGGGATCCAATTATGTGTTTTTCTCTTTTCTGATTCTAGGTAAGTAAGTGGACAAGACTTATGTCACCCTGACCGATATTTGACCAGCCGATCTGGATTTAGATCAGATGGACAATATAAGAAATACAATAATTTTGCCCCTCAGATCTTAATTCCCCTATGTTTTTAAAATGGCAACAGTATTCTAACAAAGCATATTTGCTCTCAGAATTGCAGGTACCTGGTTTTTCTGGATATTCGATTGTGAAATATTTGTTATTTTCATTTTTTATGGCATGGTTGCTGTGAGTGACACCTTGTCTGTACCTGAACCCAGAAGCCTTTTAATTAGACAGTATATTGAAGTATGTAGCTGTTTCACAGATTGGCTCTAAAATACGAGAATGTACTTTCCCTTTTGGTTCAGTTACCTATTAAGGAATAAACAGCTACCTTTACAATTTTTATACAGGTTTTCCTGACAGCCAAAGTTAAGTGAATGTAGCACTCTGTCTCGGTCTTTATATGCTTATTTCATCTATTATTCAGATACATCACTTACATAATACTTTCCATAGGGAGTTGTGGTTGAGATATTTGTACACTATTTTTGAATGAGTCAAAGAACAGGCAGCTCAAGAATCTGCTTCCAAAGTGCTGGTTGCCTTGCCCTATCCAGTCTAAAAGTTCCTTCAATTCAAAATCTTTGCATCCTTCAAAATCAGATTCCTATTTGTATTCATGAACACAGTGGACAACAACATAAGCACACTTAATGGACCTGAGCTCTGAGCTGAAGGAGGCCACATTCTGTTCCATCACTCTGTCTCCACTTCCATTCTGTGTTTTCTCTAAATTGCTATGCAGTGGGATAATTGCTTCTTACAGTGTGGGCAATTGCTCTACTGGAAACTGAAATGGGTCTTCAGATAGTTTGGAAGAGGTCACCACTCCTTGTTACCAGCTGCAGAGCTGGTAGAAGAAGAGAAGGCTAGCAGTTGCCTGCTGGAAGTCTGGGAACTCTCCAGACTCTCTGGAACTCTCCATTCAACCCACAGAATATTTCAGCCCTTGTCTGCAGTTTCAACACTGAAAAAATTTAAACGTGTAAATTGTGTACCTTCCATTCTGCTTGGTTTGTGTTCTGATGTGTTGATAAGCAGAAATATTCCAGCAGTGCTTGGAAGAGGTTAAGAAAGTTATCTGTAATTTAAACAAGAAGGTAGAAGACAGCTGGAAGGAAGATTTTATTCTGTTCCCCAAACAGAAAAGACAGTAATGGTGCTGGAAAAGTTAAGCATCTAAAAATGTACCACAGAACCCCTCAAGCCACTTCAAACACATACACACCCCCCACCCACCCGCCCACACACCCACCTGCCCATATGCACTTTTTGAAAGGATCTTTTAAACAGGTGTGAACATCCCCCTGGATTTCAGCTCAGGGCAAACTGTTGGCAAAATTGACAGGATATTAGACCATGAAGTTATTCTCCTGTCATTTTATCCTTATCTCTCGTTTTAGAAAGAGCAAAAACAACAACATTGTTAAGCAGGAAAAAATGAAAGAATAATGCCACACCAATACCAACATCCCTCTTCCCACACCTGGTTTTCAGGTGCTAAAATAACTATTTCCATTATGCTTTCTAAGAGAATTAAAATGCAACTCAGGTTATTTTTTGTGCATTTTTGCTTACCTATACAAGATCAAAGAAGCATTAGGACCCAATACTGGTACTAGGAGGGTTATGACAGCACTTACTCTAATGGTAGACTTCACATTTTTAGTACCTGTTGAGGTGATGGCCCATCTGTGCCTCAAGTTTGCCCTATTGTCCCTCAAGAAGAGTAAAGCAGAGTAATCCTGAGGATTCAATGGATCTCCAAAAGAGACAACACTCTGGCACAGTTGTATTTGTTCTCTCCTTTTCAAGGGACACATCTTTGTATTCAAACCATTATCTTCACAACCCAAGGTACCAAGCCCATCATATGGGTCCTGTATGGTGACTGGTCATATTCCTAACTCCAGTCAGCAGTGGCTTGTTAAACACTGTTTCCCAGAAGTTAATTATTCTTCGGTGCAGCTCAGAAATTAGGATTCC
The DNA here is from genome assembly GCA_034509425.1 of Eopsaltria australis. Taxonomy (NCBI): domain Eukaryota; kingdom Metazoa; phylum Chordata; class Aves; order Passeriformes; family Petroicidae; genus Eopsaltria; species Eopsaltria australis. Next base: position 190,816 of record JAVTVJ010000662.1, read on the forward strand.
AGTTGCATTTCATGGGCAATGGGAACTGTGTCTCTTGGCTAATTAAAATCCTTTTTTGTAATGCAGAGCAGAAGAAGCAAATAGGCCTCGGATTTGATTTGAAGGCCACTGATTTCTTGTTTGAGGATCTGATAGGGAGCTGTTGTATGTTTAGTAGCATATTCATCAGGTAGAGGAGATGGATTGTGTAAAACTTGCTTAAATAACATGTGCACGCTCTAGGGTACCTATATGTTTGAAGACAAAGAGCTGAAAGAAAGTGAAAATATCCTATTAAATCTCATTTAAGAACAGCTTTAGCATTTGTGAAGTGTAGGGTCTCATTAAAGCCACCATTCCTGGAATCCAGGCAAAACACTTTGCACAATTCAATTGTTGTTTCTACAACTAATTATTTTTATTTTCTAATATATGCCTTGTGCCATGAGCGAAGAGCAGATTTTTCCCCCATTCCATTTAGCACAGCTTCAAATGCTTACAATAAAGGTGAGTGCATTTTACTGCTCTTTGGCTTCAGCTAATTTTGTTCTATAACAAAACCAATTAGACTGGTGTAGTCCCAATTTTTTCCCCTCATTTCCAGCTGCAGAACCTGAATCTCTCTTAAAAGTACTTTCTTCCTCAGCCACAATATTTTTTTAATGTCATAATCAATTGATTGTTGTTTGGTTTAAATAGAAGAGATGAGAAAGCAACGGAACAGGCAGCTTCAGAACAAAAATTGGAACATGAAGAGACACTTCAAGTCTTTGCTTTTCTACTGATGAGGCAATCTCTATTTATGAAAAATAAATTAATTCCCTGCTTATGTTTGCTGTTTTCCTAGTTATATGCATTTTCACCATTAATTAATGGAGAGATGAGAGACTGCAGAACAACAAGCCCTATGCAATATGAATGGATGCTTGGGCTGACTGAATAGCTATTCTCCTTCAAGCATTGTTTTAGGTGGTGGCTGCATCAAGGATAAGACTCTTTCTCCCTTTTTGTGGTGCATCCTGAGCAGCCGCTAGAGACCTAGCCATGCATCTGAATAAAGGGTAGGAATCTTACCAACAGGCAAAACATTAGTATGGCAGATAACATAATGTTCTGTATGGAAAAAGATAACTCCTGGGTTTGCTTATTTAAAAAAACCAATTCTGTCTTGAGACTGTCATAGAGAGTCAAGTTCTTTCTAGCTGTCGAGCTCCAGTGCATGTTTAGTGCAAAAGGATATGTTTGACTACTGGCCTGTCTTGAAATTCTTCCTCCGTAGGGCTTTTGTCTAGTTTAGATGTCCATTTCATAGCGTAAACAGGTGCTGTGTCTTTGTCTTATGTTGAAAGAGCAAGGGGTCAGAGGGAGAGCATTTAGCCTTTTACCACCCATGTGCGTGTTGCATGCTAGTTACTTGCTACAGTATTAAACTCTATTTTCGGTAGATACCAAGTAAACTTCATTGCTTTGTTTGAGATCTGGCAAAAAGGAGTGAGAAGCTACAGCATCTTTGGGTTTCCTGAGAAAACACAGTGCAATAACTGGAGAAGGGGAGATTCTCCATACTGCTATACACATGCTTTGCATGCAAAAGTCATGCTAGGTTTTGAAAAAAGTTCACATAATGCCTAAAACACAATGAATATCTTTAGAAATGACAACAATATATCTAAAAACCTAATAATAACAACTATAACAATATATCCTAGCAGTAAAATGAAGAGAAGTGCATGCAGCTAGAGAAAGTTCCTTAAAAATGTGAGACTCCTTTAATCCACATAAGCTTGTCACAGAGCTGTGTAATAAAGCTAAGTCATGTGAATTTGTAGTTAAAAGATGAACCAATTAGAGACTGAATAATTTGTGATATAACTGATAATAGGTCAAAGCAAGGTTATTGCAGGAAATGGACTTGACTTTGGAAAGAACATTGGATATTTGCAGGGCTAGCAAAAACAGCTTCTCAAATTAAAGTGTTAGTAAGCAGTGAAAGAACAGAAGTGCATCTCATTAAAAACAAATATCAGGGTATATCAGGGTATACAACCAGAATACAGGACTACAGTCAGTGAACCAAACCAGTATAATGAGGAGGACAATATTTCATGTATGATTTGAAAGAAATCATATGTTTAGTTTTCATTCTAATGTAGACTTTTCTTTTGAAAAAGGAAGATGTTTACATATACATTTAGTATTTAAATAATTCAAAAATCCAGAAGAAACAGGCCAAAACTGTGGCTTACTTATTCTTATTATTAATATCAAAGATAGGACAAAGAAAATCATACCAGATGACTTACAGCACAACAAGAGCAATCTCTGCCGGTGGGCTTCCAGAAGTCTTCCTCATGACAAGATTGTGTTGACAGGTCTAAAATTTTCTCTGGTTGACTTCTCAAGAAGTAAACAGCAAGGCACCTGGATGAGTTTGACAAGAGACATATATATACACGAAAAATGGACCTCCACAATCTTATGGAAGCTGTTGTTTTGCCCTCTGTTAAAAACCCACCATGCCTTCCCCTGCCTGTATGCTTTACATGCAACTCAAGACAAAACCACTTCTGCTTGTGAGACGACACCAGGGAGGTATAATGTAAAAGGAGTCAATATAATATGAACAAAGCACAGTAATTTTTATTTTAAATTCCACAAAAGCACTAAAAACCCAATAATTATATCCACATACATCCAGATATGTCAAAGTCACACTTCTCGTCTTGACTGTAAATACAAATGGAGAGACCATCCTTTCTCACACCTAGGGCTGTGAAAAATATGTTTTTATATGGGAAACACAGAGACCTGTACGTATGTCACAAAAATTTAAATAACACGTACTATTTTTCTTCTGATTTGTCTAGTGACCACTTTGAAAATTTTTCTAATTTTGCCATTGTTCTTAAAGCTGCCTATTTCTTTGCCATGCTTGGATACTGTGCTGTAATGATATCACCTCAGTCTCTTTGGCTCTTCCATATGTGTACTAGCATGAAAGGAATTTCTGTGAAAACATAAAGAAAATATATGAATTTAGAGTGGGTGTGCAGGGGCAGGAGAAAAAGCAAGAGATTTTCAGCTGAACTGTATTGGGTTTGTGTGGCAAGCTTTTGGTAGTGCAGGGTTACTGGGGTGGCTTCTGTGAGAAACTGCCAGAGACTTCCCCCATGTCCAAGAGAGCCAGTGCCAGCTGGCTCTAGGATGGACCTGTCACTGCCCAAAGCTGAGCTCATCAGTGATGGCGGCAGCACCTCTGGGATAATGTATTCAAGAAGGGGGAAAAAACCTGCCCAAGAGCAACTGCAGCCCCAGAGGGGAGTGAGATCATGTGAGAGGAACTACTCTGCAGACACCAAGTCAGTGGAGAAGGAGGGGCAAGAGATTACCCAGGCACCAAAGCTGAGATTTCCCCACAGCCCCTGGTGCAGATCATGGCAAGGCAGCTGTGCCCCTGCAGCACAAAGAGGACCATGGTGGAGCAGAGATCCACCTCTAGTCCATGGAAGACTGTAGCTGCTGTGGATGTGTCCTTAGAGACTCCAGGGGGAGAAGACTTAGAAAAGGAGAAAGATAACTGGTGGAGAAAGTTCCAAGGAGATAGGAAACCCCTGGAAGGTGAAGTGACCATGGTTTAACCCAGGACAAACGCAAGTAGCCGCTGCTAGTGTCCATCATCTCCTCCCTCCCCCTAAGAGCCTTTGTTCTATTCCCTGTTATCTCCTGAGCCCCATTCCTTCCCTGTCCCATAGGACCAAATACCCTTAGGCCTTCCCTATACTCCCCCAAACCCCCTGGTGATTGGTGGTACATGGTAACTCTTAAGGCTGTGTCTGAGGGACCCTCGGGCTCTTGGACCCTGCCTCCCCTCTGTGTGAAGACCTTGCAATAAATCCACTCAGAATTAAAGGCATTCCAAGAGCCCTCTCGTTATTCTCTTCAGCTGATAGCTAAACTGGATCGTTCCTGCACTACAACGCAGGCTGCAGTTTCTCTGGCTGAGTGTCTACGGGACGCTGCCAGAGTGCCTTGGGATAGGGGCACTCCTGGAAATATAGCCAGCTGGAATCTGTCGTGGCAACGCCAGGCTGGACAGAAAAACCAGCGAGTTATAGAAGACCTCAGGCAGTCTTCTGAGGCAGGTCAATGTTTCCAAAGGAGACTGACCCCACTGGAAGCCCATGCTGGAGCAGGTTTGCTAGCAGAACTTGTGGTCCCATGGGCACCCATGTTGGAGCAGACCATTCCTGAAGAACTGTACCCTACAGAAGGAATCCGCACTGGAGCAGTTAATGAACTGCAGAACATGGGAAGGACCCACACTGGAGAAGTATATGAAGGAACATCTCCCATGGGAGTGATTCAGCACTGGAGCAGGGGAAGAGTGTGAAGAGAAAGAAGTGACAAAGTGTGCTGAACTCACTGCAGCTCCCAATTCTCATTTCCCTATGCTGCTGGTAGAGGAGGATGAGAAAAAACGGATTTAAAATAAACCCAGGAAAAAGGAAGGGACTGGGGAAGGTTTTTCAAGATTTGGTTTTATTTTTTATTGTGTCATTATTCTTCTCTGATTTGCTTAGCAATAAACTAATTTCCCCATCAAATCAGTTTTGCCCATGACAGTGGGTGATCTCTCCCTGTCCTTATCTCCACCCATGAGCCCTTTCTTACGTTTTGAATCACCTGCCAGATGAGGAGAGGAGTGACAGAACTGCTTTTTGGGTGTTAACTCACTAAATAACCCATTAACTAATTGCAGCTGAAATGGAGCACCAAAGGGGAAGCAACTTCCGCTTTACAGCAACTTTCACTTCAATGCACATGAAGAGAAAAGTAAGGACAAATTTTCAATTAATGCAACTATACCATCCCCTTAAAAGGTGAGCACGGATATTGCAGTGCACTACCAGTCTCACCAGTGCTCACTGTGGTTTTTACTTTCAGATGCTGGGAAGAAGCCATTCAGTGAGGATGCTGGACTTATTGCACTGGCAATAGTTTTTAATCTTTCCCTTTCCTTTGTGTTCTGCAAGCTGGTCCAAGGACTTGCCTTCAGAAGCAGAGCAGTGAACCGAGACTTCCTGGGAAACTCTGCTTACAGCTATTAGAACTCCAGAAGGAAAAAAAGCAGTAAGAGAAGATGGATGAATGTGCTCCAAATATTATGAAATGGAATGCAAAGATTAAGTCCTTGAGGAAAATACTCTATTAAAAACCAGTAACTTTTAAGGGTCACTGGAAATTCAGTCTGAAAATTTCTTAATGGTTAAAAGAAGTACTTTGAAGAAGGCAACAATAGTGATGCTATCTGCCTTATTCTTTTAAAAAAGAACAGATTTTTACCCTTTTTTCCCTTCAAACATATCAAATACAGTACTTGGTAAATAAACTGCAACATTTTGAATGGAAAAATGCACAGAAAAGCTGAAGCAGTCAAAATGGGTACCAAGCTATGAAGAACTGCTTTGATAATAGGGCCCTGAGAAAGAAAGGCAACTAAGATATGCTGTCAAGAGAGATATAGTGGAATGCAACAGGAGTAAATAGGTGAATTAAGAAAATCAGCAGTAGAGACAGTGTTTTGTTGCTTTTTAATTGTTCAGTAGAAAGATTTTACACCTCCTGAGAAGTATATATTTCTGACAAGCAAATTAGGCAGATAGTTTGTTACAGAGAACCAGTGCAGAATATGTTCCTCCTCTGGAAAGGCAGGAGCTAGTAGCACTCGGTATAAAAAACAGTCACTGTGATGTGTATTACTTAGTAGCAATAATCTGAGTATCCGAAAGTAGGTAATCTTAATTCATAATTTATGCAGCTCCACATCTTCATAATTGTGTCTTTGACCGCTTCACAGACCAAAGAAAAAGAAAGGCAGACACTTGGCCAGCAGATGAGAGCACAGAAAAGAGCAAAGCAGAAAGCAACTGAACAAACTGTTTTTTGTTCCCTAGTGATATAGTCCAAGTATATAAACTTAATCAAGGAGTACATAGGACGAAGAATCAACTAGATTTGAAATATTCCTCACACATTCACAGAAAATGTCTGTGTCCTAAAGCCGTACTGTATGTCATCCTGACAGATTTACTTGTAATCTTGACTTAACTTGTAATGATTTCTAGTTGTCGAGCTTCCACAACTTCTCCAGCCAGCCTGTTCTGTGTTTGTGCAGTCCCTAGTGTAAGATAACTTTCCTGTGCCCAAATTCAGCCTTCCTACATTACTTCCTATTCATCATGGACATGGGGAGCACACTATTCAGTGATCTTCCCAAGGGTCTTTTAGGCATTGCAATAACAGTTTGCATGTCACCTAAAGGCAGTTACACCATCCTCCACAAAGGAGTGCAATAACCTGTGTATCACAAAGATGTTTACATAGGAAAAACAGTATCTTCCCTGAAGAATGAAGTGTACAAGCTGGTAAATTAAAAAGCAACATATGGATTGTGAAATTCTCTTGCTCATGGTGCATTGTATGTGCACAGATCTGCTCCGTAGATGACAAATCCAGATCTGTCCTTTGGGTGTCATCCACAAAATTTCTAAGTTGCGCAGCCAGAGATAAAATCTACCTCTGATTTATTCAAACTCAAAGAAAACAAATTGTTGCTGACTTCTGATCACTGAATTCATAGAAGGGCTAAGCAATAAAGCACAATATGGACAGCTCTTTGACAAGTCAAGGTGTTACGAATACAGGAGCCACAATCTCACCATAAGCAGATAAAGTCTGCCCGAGATACTGACATTCCTGACCAAGACTGCAATCAGGTGACTGTTGCTACCTGCAAGCCATTGGGTATAGCTGGATATGGACATATCCATTTAATTTGTTTTAGCTTTTATGGTGTCCGGCTGAAGATGGGCCAGGGATTTGTTTCTCAGAGGACTATGAACTGAACTGAGAAAATCAGGTGCTGTCTATTATGGTTTCCAGTAACATATGATGCATTTAAAATTACTCATTGTTTCTGAAAATGTACCCCATAAACTTTTTCTATTGAAGTCTGTTCTCCGTTTGTAAGTGCTACCTCCTGGTGCCAGTTTAGATGCATATCTGTCACATCTTCACATTGCTTTTGAAATGATAGGGACTTAGTTTTAAAAGAAGAACAGTAGCTAATTCCTCCAGAATAGAATTTAGTATTTTTCTTAATTTGTTTCTGTTGTCCCCGATTTGTACATTGTGCAAGATGCTGTTTCAGTATGGCTGCCACATAAAATTCTCCTCCATTAATATTCAAGGTGGTAACATTTTTGGTTTCTAGAACACAATGTTTTGATGTATCAGTTCTGAAAATGTTCTGTTTTTTCTAGGTAAGCTACTTGCCCTCTAGTTTTGTTTGGACATTGCTTGTGGCTGTGACCCCAGAAGAGAGTATTTGACTTGCCATAACACCACAGCTGGCATTAATTTTGAAGTTTTCAGCATATCCTTACTGCCATTTCTGGGTGTATTTTTGGTGAAGTTAGAGTGATCTTAAGGCGCTTGCCAATGGAAACAATGGAGAAGTCTTTCTCTTTTTTTCTTTTAATTTGAGCTGAAAGCAGCCTGATAAAATGCAGTTTCTGCAATTTGTTGAATTAGTAAACTAAGCAGAAATTATGAATAATTTTTAAAAAGAGAACTTACAAGTTTCTTCTCTTGGTCTCACTCAACTTCAACTGCCCTCTTTGAATTAATGCCCAAAGACAATTATTATTTATATCACAGCAACACCTAGAGGTTCCTACTGAAATCAGAGTGCTCTTGCACAAAGTACAGAAAGGTGAGACCCAACCTGTATTCTGCGACCTAAACTGGTCAGCAAAAGAAAGAAGAGCAAGGGAAGCAGTAGGAGCCAAGACAAAAGAACACATCCATGCTCACGAAGGTCATCATGCTGGGATGCAGCTTTGGTACCCAAGTGGCAACCCAAATATTTCACCATCTTGCTCCCAGAGACCATAGCCAAAACCAGATGGATGCCACACCTGCACTTGTTCCAAGACCCAAGCTGCAGGGAACAGAGTGCTGGGGCAGTCCCCACAGTCACCAGTGAAAGAAAAGTAACTATTAGGGCAAACACATCCAAGACCAACCCTACACACATCCCAGGAGGATTTCTGAGCCTAGAGCAGTGCTGGGAGGAGTGTGAGGAAGGACAGTATGAGGAAGCAGTGGTTTTGCTTATCAAAATGTTTTGTAACAGTTCTGCTTCTGCTATGTCATTTTGGAACTAACTAATGATTTGGAAACAACAAATGGAAAATCTCCTGGCTCACTTTCTCCAACATCGCTTGGGGTTAAACAGGGCTAGAAAATGTTCCAAGGTTTGGAAACCACCCAGCAATGTTCATTCATTTTTGACTCCAGACTTCTATTAGTGGAGAGAGCTTTAGTTTTGAGGTTAAATTACTGGTTGGAGAGGACAACACCTAACAAAAGGCAAGGGGTACCACATCCAACCTGCAAGCTGGATGTGTAACAAGAATGATTTGGAAATACTGCAAAGAGCAAACTGATCCTGGTGGTAGTGTCAATAGCCTCCCCTGTGAGCACTAATTATATTATTACAGAAACAGACTAACACAAAACTAAAGTACAAAAACATACATTTAAGATCTGGCCAGATGCCAGTGTGCTCAAGGTACATTCTTCATACCAGCAGTATGATATTGTGTTATTTTTTTTTGCTGGACTGCTCAGGAGCACTAATAGTCAACCTGCCTTCTGCCGTGGTCCATGCAAAAAAATACAGAAGGCAAACACACCACCTGGCCCCAAAGAATTCACACTGTACATGCAAGATCAAAGAGGTACTGGCAACCTAAGGTTGTGTACCCCAGTGAGATGGCCATTTGTCTTCAGGTATCCATGGTCTGGCTGTTATTACAGCACAGAACTTTGAAAAAATGTTTTGAGGGAGAACAGAATGATTTTAATGATGTTTGCAGTAATATCGTCATTAAGGAGGCATATAGATTTTTAGATATTTCTCCTTTGCCTGCAATCTGCTTACTTCACACCTACTAGATGAAATGTACCAAACCAAATATATTGCAATGTATTGTAGAGAAAGAGGTCACTCAGACAAACATCAATAGCTGCTTGTGAGCAAACAAGGACATTACAAACAATATATCAGCCCCTTGCTTGATGCTTCAAGTTTAAATAAATAGCACCTTCCATTTCCTGGATTGTAAATTGCAAGTATTTGGTAATGGTACTTAAGCAATTCACAAAACAGGGAGGAAGGGAAAGAACGCTCACTTTATTTTTGGTGGATCAGATGATGCTGGAGAACATGTTTGTGCATGTGAGGGGAATGGGGGGGGCATGGGGCCAGAGCCTCATGAGGGGGATTTGTATGCAATGGGAATAAATCTGTGAAAACGTGTAAGTGGAGCTGCAGAAGGAAATCTGCAGCCGCCTGAGCCAGGCGGTTGAATGGCAGAGAGGATGGAGGCTATTTGAATACTGATGTGGCCCTCACTTTCTTCCATTTCCATTAATGACATGCTCATCAAGGGCAAACAATGGGACCGGCTGCCTGCGCCTGTCACACTGTGTGGGTGCTGGGAATGCCAGGCTGTCATCCCGGGGCTGCATTTAGAGACCTGCACGCTAATAAGAAGTGCTCTGTGCCGTCAATGCAGACAGGTGCTTCCGAGGCTGGGACATGCTCCATTCCCTTCCCCTGAAACCCTCCTCTCCCGGCCCCCTGACAGACACCATGAAATGCACAAATTAACAGCCCCATCATGTTGGGCTGCTGCTGCCTGCGGTGAAAGCAGAAAATCAAGTTGTCACCCAGGGTGCAGTGATAAAGCCACAGCCTCATTTCTCTGTTGGTGCCCTATAATAGCAAATGCCAGACAGCTGGATGGATTGGGAGGTTTTAGATTAGGGTTCTGATGCACTTTGGCCACTGAATTAGCAGTTGCTGTTTTCATGCAGATTATTTGTGTGCAAAGCAAACATCTGGAGAAAGCAAAGGCTCCAGGGTCAGATATTCGATGCTTCTTTCCCCTAATGAAGCAGAAATAACTGAAATTCTACAGTGCCTTTGAAAAAAATTCCTCTCCCCCATCAATGAAAATGGAAAACCCTTCCTGGATTTGCCTTTAGAGACTTTCACAGTAAATGCTTAAGGCTATGTTTGCAAGCATTTGTGCACAGACAAACTGAACAAGAATCTCAAACCTAGATATATGCCTGATTTTACAACAAAAAGTGGTTGGAGAAAAGTCCTAGCAAATGTCTCTGGAAAGACAAAAGTGAGGGTGAACACTCTGAAGTAATTTTATTTCCATAGTGCAGCATGCCCCTTTGTCAGCAGGCTCTTCCCACAGCCATCCAAGACCCACTGCAGTGAGAGGGTTTGGCCATTTTCACACGAGTGGCTCAGCTGGAGTTGAGAATTGATGTCCAGAGCTCAGAATCCAAAGTGGGGCCATGGCCACCCTGAAACTCCAATTGCCTCCTCACAAAGGCAGGTGTCTGAGCTTCCGAATAAAAAACAGAGCCAAAATGGAAGCAAAGAGAGCTACTGACAAGGGAAGTGATGGTGGACAGAGAATGGCCACACAGACATTTGCCCCACAGCTGGCACTGCAGCAGTGATAAGGAAGAGGGGCCTGAGCCCTTCAGACTCCAAGGAGTTTAATGACATAACGGCCTGAGAACTTCAACATAAAACAGGAAGAGCAACTAACGAAACTTACAACATAAAACCCCCCTCCTGTCATTTTTATAGTAATAGTAAAACACTTTATTGAATTTATGAGCTACATAATGACTATGAAGAATGTAACTTGAATTAGAACCAACTCAGAAGTATAATATCAACTATAAACCCTTTTCTATTACCCCATCTCTTTATCATCATCCTATCTGGCTCTTTTTAAACCAAGGAATATTGCTTTCTTCAAAATTTAGTCAAAGATCCATCTCCTAACTTCTCAATAAATCAAGAAAACCCCAAGCTTGCGTAACAGACACAGAGCCACAAAAACAAGGTATGGCTCAAGTACAGATTTTATAGCTAGAGTTAGGAAATTACTGAAAAACCAAAAAAAGCAAACAATGTTTCTGTGAAGACTGTGCCTGGGAAGGCATGGAGGAGCATCCTGAACCCCGAAGGTTTTAGCTGTGAAGCTGTGTAGCAAGGCATAGCACAGCATTGTTAGATGGTTCAGGCCCCAAAATGCAAGTCGTCAGCACAGACCTTTGAAACAAAAGCACAACTCCACAATTCAATCCCTGAGCAGTTTGGAAGTCCATTTAGGAGCAGAAGCATTAGCAGGACTTTGTAGCACCCTCTCTGGAGCCCTTTCATACCCAGGGTTTGACATGAACGATAAAGTCTGCGTAAAGCTGGAGAATGCATTGAGGGGCTGTTTATATCCAGACCCATTATTTTTGCAGAGGAGTTTGTAAATGAATGATTGTGGGGGAGGGAAATGTATGTAACACAGCTAAAGCAGCATGTTTTACTGTGTTTTCTGATTCCATTTTACTTCTTTAGTCTCTCCGATCCCCAAGGATTTTTCTGAAGGGCCGATAAAATAAAATGGGTGAAACAAAGCCATAAGCCAGTTAAGTCTGAAAGACATGTCATCTCATCTAAAAAGAAGAAACGGACCATTTCCATGCCTAGGGCTGACAGCAACGCCTGAGCTAGCAATAGCGCTATTCCATTTGATTTATAGAATAATGGGGTGACAAATGATGACAAAAATAAACTTTTACTGCACTGAACTGCTCCTTTATTTATGAAATTTGGCCAAGTAGTGAAATCTTTTATCTGCAAGTTGTAACATGGAGTGGAAACGAGCGATTATGGTGTGGTAATAGTAATCCAGTGATGGAGGCCGAGTCAGTCGGAAATGGATTGAGGTAAAATAACTACCGCACCATGATAAATGTGAACAGCGCTTTGCTGACAGATGATCTAACAGGTGTTCATAACAACTATATAAGAGGATTTATTTATGACTAGCCACAGCCGCAGCACTGTAAATCAACTCCAGCAGCTGCACACCACTGAAACCAAGTCCCTGATGGAGAAACAGTGCAAGAACCCAAAAGAACACAATTCACTCCAGAATCTTAATCATCAAATAACATGTTTTTTCAAGCAATTACACCACAGTGCAGAAATCAGAATGACTTTCAATTACATGAAGCTGAGCCACCAACTAAGTTTGCTCAAACCCCAAACCCAGGCACTGGCAGATCCATATGAAGCAGAACAGTTACTTTTGGACTCAGTATAAAAGAGGAGTCTTTTTTGTTTTCTGATAAAAGTAAGCACTTTGGTGCTGTTCCAGCACTGTGCTGACACACACAAAGTAAGGGCAAGAGGAAAAGAAAGGGAGTACACTTTGCCTTCCCACAGTGTACTCCTTTCTAGCTGTGTCAAATCCATGTCTGTAGGGTTACACTCCAAACTGTATCAATGAAATTATCTGATCACCAAAATCAACCCCAAATCCCACCCAAACACTGCTACCTCATAGAAAAGGTGATGAGGTTTTTAAGCCAAAATGACCCTGCTGCTTTGCTGTAGGGAACACATCTGCAAACATATAGAAAGACAGCTGAGGGAGGAATTACTGGTACCGAGTGGGATGGATTCCTGGTTTTTTGACAGTATTGAAAAAAAATCTGAAGAAATAACTGGTGTCTCTTTCTTCTCTTCTACCTCCTTCACAACTTATGTTTCAGAGCTATACCATTCACTTTTCATACCAGTTTCAGTAAGTACGGGCATGCTGTGCACTGCTGGTGCATGCAGAGACCAATTAGGTGCCTAAAAGTCCTCACACAAATATACAAAATTGGGTAAAATCAAAATCAAAATTATAGGAGATTATAGATAGTACAGGATCAAATTATTCCATGTGTTAAACACCATCTGCAAAGAGAGGGAAGTGCCTCACTGCAGCAAGGTACCAAATTTACGTACAAGCAATTTCCTAGGCACCTTTTAGGAGATCAGTTGGGTCTGCAGTGACCCAGGGCAGAGCCAGCTGCCCCCTGTGGACCTGCGGCCGGGGTCTGTCAGGGTCTCCAGGAGTGGCAGCTGTCACAACAGGGAGGCCTCAGACAGGCATAGGCTTCTCAGCCTAGAACTCCCCCCAGCAGATGTGTTATAGGAGGAAAAGAGCTGATGCTGCTGCTCCAAAGGGTCCTGCCTTCCCTGGACCTCCCTTGCCTGCTGTGTTCCAGATGCTGGCTTAGGGTGCTGCTGTGAGCCCAAGCTGGTGGCTGTGCCATGGTCCAAGACACAGCTGAAGCTCTGCAGGGTGGCTGGAAGCACCAGGGCGCTCCCTCACCCTCCTCCCTGTGCTGTGCTGAACGCCTGCCAGTCATGGCTGCTACAAGAGAAGGCCTTTCACCTCCCACCACATATCCAGAGCCCACCAGAGTTCTCAAAGAATGAGAAGGTGGCCAGGACCCGAGTGTGCCAAACAGTTCTTGCTCTTTCCTGAACACAAAGTGTGAGTCGTCAGCTGGTTTCGCAAGGCTTAGTCTGGATCCTACCCATCAAGGAGAAAAAACAGGTCTGAGCTGAGCCAGAGGGGTGTATAAAGGTGTGGATGGCAACTCACAACACATGTGCTCTGTGAGATGGCGCTAAGGGCAGAATCATCTTCCCTTTTCTCCGAAAGCTGTGACTGGGAAGCGGGGCAAAGGAGGATGCAAGTCACCTCAAGCAGGATGAGAGCAGGCCGAGACCTGCAGAGGACTGGAAAAGCAGTGGTGGAAGCCAGCAAAACTCACTTTTCCCCTCTCTCCTATGCATGTATGATGGAAAAAAGTAGTTTAGAATAATACTACTAGTAAAGATCATAAAATCATAGAATGTTTTGTGTTGGAAGGGACCTTAAAGACCATCTAGTTCCAACCTCCCCTGCTGAGGACAGGGATGTCACTCACTAGACCAGGCTGCTCAGGGCCCCATCCAATCTGGCTGTGAACACTTCCAGGCACGGGGCACCCACAGTCTCTCTGGGCAATATGAATCTTGCCTCTGTGGCAATATGAATGTACATGCATCACAATGTACACAATAATTTAAGTGGATCAGGATTTGCGGCACTGCAGCCACAGCGGGGGCTCAAGAATTACCAGCCATTGAAGAGTAGATCACCTTGCACATTTTGAGGCAAAACCAGTTAGCTGTGGGACTCGAAATGCAGTGGCATTCACAATCTTTCTCTTCCAAACAGGTTCACTGGACTGTGCTATATAAAAGCACAACTATACCAGCTAAGATGAAGACAGCAGAATTACTGCTTTTATCAGAAAGGGTCATGCACAAAGGTTCCTACCAGCAATCAAATCACATGTGTAAACATAGCAAAGCACGGCTCCTACACAAAAAAAACATTTAATGTAACACAGAAGTGTTAAACAACTGTAAACTTTATATTAAAACAAACAGAAACTTGTGTAAGGGGAGAACAATAAACTGTCAGAAAGAGAAAGGAACATAGTCCAATCCTCATATGCTGGTTTCAGGCACACATGGAAAGTCAGATGAGGGCTTGGGAGGATTTAACTTACCTGTATTATTGCTTACCAGAATCTATGTTAGGGCATTTAAGTGCTAAGTTAAAATTAATTCAAGCATGTAAGATATTGTATGCAACTCTAGGCAGTTCAGTAATTGAATATTCAAAAAAAAAAAAAAATTAACACTACTTATGGCAATGGACCATTGCAAAGCAAAGTGTGCAAAAGGATTTCATCTTATCAGCAAATATCAGCAATTAGTCCAAAGGCTCAGATGAAGGGATTTTAGAAACCTTGGGTTTTTGTATCCTATCCAATATGTATCTGCATATTTCTTTGCTAATGTACACTTGCAGGTTTTTTCCACTTTTAGTAAATACCATACTATCTTGCGACAGTGGATGACCAGAACTTAAGTACATGTTGTGTTTAAAAAACAGGGGAAATAAAAGTAAATGCCTTCCTCGAATTTAAATATATTGCTTTGGAAATGTTGCAAAATGTCACCTTGTTCCTGAGTTAGCAGAAAAGATCATCAGGAGAGCTCAATTTATCTTTTCTATGTAATTCATTATTTCTTATACTGTATCATGCCCCTGTTCTAAAAACACTTCTATTATTTCCACTATCCTTTCATGTACTATTCTATTTATATCTTCCATTATTTTGTTTCTAGCTCCAGACCCATTTTTATTTCTGCTATTTTTCTTTAGAAATTAATTATTAGAATTAAAGCAGGGTATGATGAAGGGAAAAATACATTATCCTTTTATACAACATCATAAAATGTCAAAGGGAAATAAGCAGAAAAAATTACATTATTTTTACTGCCATGCATCAAGCCTGTGTTTATATTCTGCCATCAACAGTAATAAACTAATTTTTTCTTGCACCCTATTCTTTCAAAATGGTTTATTTTGGAGTAACTGAATTTGAAAGTTTAGTTGCTAAAAAGGAAAAAATAAAGAAACCCCTTACTTTTCACTAAGGGGAATATGTGTGTTTCTGCAGAAACAACCAGACAGCAAAACAAAGATAAACTATCAATCTCCCACTATGCAGAAACTTTCTTAGCTGTTTGTCCTTGCTCTTGCTGAATAATTCTTCAGTTCAGAGTTGCCAGCACGAATCTTACAGCTTGTACTAGACCACAAGTCTAGATTAAACCTTTTTGAGGTTTAATACCTTCAACATTATTAAAGTTAATAAAATTATACCCCAATTTCCTCTTTATGGTAACATATGTGAGTTGGTAACTATTGTTTTTTCTATGTTTCTGCACGTTCTGTTGCATCTGAAACCTTGCTAATTTAAGTAAATAACCCTCAACTCCCATTCCTTGAACTATATCTTGATACAGTTGCTAACCATCTTATCAGAACCCACCTCAGGAGTCCTGCAGTACTATTCTTTAGCCTTGCTGCTGTGTCCCAAGCTGTGCATGCAGGTATGTTCCAAGTGTGCCCAGGCTTGGATGCTTGCTGAAGCCAGGTGGCTCTCAGTGTGCAGCTCCTGACTGATTAGCCTGCCCACAGAGGTAGGAGCTGCTGCTACCTGGTAAAAGCAAATCATTCCAAAGAGAATTTTAGATTGCAATTTAAACTAGGCATCAACCTTCAATATGCCTCTACAAATGATGAAAAGTATGGAAAAAGTGAGTACAAATGATATATTAGCAAACCTAAGAAACGATTGTTAACTACTGCTGTTGGTTGAATTATGACTGTGTAACTTCTAGTGTTAATGTTAACACAGGTACACATGCTTTTGTTTAGATTCCTCAAGAGCTAAGCTCCAATACATGAAGAAATACATTGCTATTTAAATATCTAACCTTAAATAAACTTCATCTCCAAATTACTATTTCAGGAAGGCAGCATAAACTTCCAAATCACAGTATCATCATGGCCTGACTGAGTCACAAGAGGTAATGCTACCTACCAGGGACTAAGACGTGTGATGCTGCCAAGAGGGCAACCCAGCTTGTCAAGAGCATGGACCACTACCCACTATTACTTTCTCATGTGGGTACAAATGATGTCACAAGCCAAAAAACAGGCAGTGTGAAGAGCTGTCCCTGAAGAATACCCATGAGCAGCTGGAAAGCCTTGTGGGTAGGAGTCAGACTGAGGCAGCAAAGGGATCCTTGTGGCTGGGTCTGCTACAGCCACCAGGCCAAGGGGAGCCCACTGACCAAACCTTGCTGCTCCAGCCACAGGAGGCATTGTGCCCGCAGAGTCTTGTCCTGCAGGGGAACTCCAGCTGCCCAGCAGCTGCTGGGAAGGTAGCTCAGAGGGCTGTAGGCAATGCAGGAGACTCCTGGAATGTGTGGAGGAGAACTTCCTGACCCAGGTGATAGACAGCCTGCCAAGGGAAGGTGTTACAGGATCTCTTGGTCACCAAGATTGGAGGCAGCCTGGGCTGCAGGGATCACACATTGGTGGAAGGTGCAGTCCTGAGGGATATGGGTCTGGTAAGGAGTAAAATCTGGCTCTTGAACTTTAGGAAAGCAGATTTGCAGTCCTTTGGGGGCCTTATCAGTGGGATCTCCTGACAGAGTGCCCTCAGGGACAAGGGAGTAGAAGAGAGATGGCAGATCTTTAGGGAACTCTTCCACAGAGCGCAAGAGCTGAAAATCCCCAGGAGCAAGGAATCAGACAAGGAGGGCAAGAGACAGGCATGGCTGAGTAGGAACTAACTGGTCAAACTGAAGGGAAAGAAGCAAATGCACAGGCAGTGGAAACCAGGACAGGTGACCTAGGAGGAGTTTAGAGATGCAGCACCATTGTGTAGGGAGGGAGTGAGAAAGGCCAAGGCAACAAAACTGGAACTGAACCTGGCAAGGGACACATAGAATAATGGAAAGGGCTTCTACAGGTACATTAACCAGAAAAGGAAGGTCAAAGAAGGGGTACCCCCTCTAATAAACAACACTGGAAAACTGCACAACTGATAACAACAAAGAGAAGGCTGAGGTACTTAACAACTTTTGCCTCAGTCTTCAATGGGAAGCTCTGCCCACACCTCTTGACTGGATGGGTAACAGGATGAGGACTGGGAGAGCAAAGTCCTTCCTGCTGTAAGAGACAGTGAGGTTTGTGACCACCTGAGGAACCTGAATTGTACCCAAGGAGATGCATCCCAGAGTGCTGAAGGACTTGGCTGATGTAGCTGCCAAGCCACTCTCCATGACATTTGAAAAGCCATGGCATGCAGGGCAAGTCCCAAGAGACTGGAAAAGGGGAAACATGGTGGCAATTTTTAAGAAAGGAAGAAAGGAGGACTCTGGGAACTACTGACCTGTCAGCCTCGCCTCTGTGTCTGGGAAGATGATGGAATAGATCCTCCTGGAGGCTGTGCTAAGGCACTTGGAGGACAGGGAGGTGATTTGGGACAGCCAGCATGGCTGCAGGAAGGGCAAGTCCTGTCTGACCAAGCCAGTGGCTTTCTATGATGGGGTGACTGCATCACTGAGTAAGGGAAGGGTTACAGATGTCATTTTTCTGAACTTCTGTGAATTCTTTGATACAGTCCCCCCCTACAATATTGTGTCCAGAGAGAGGGATTTGATTGGTGAACTGTTAGGTGGATTAGGAATTGGTTGGAGCGTCGCATCCAGAAGGTGATGGTCAATGGCTCAGTCTCAAAGGACATCAGTGACATGTGTCCCTCAGGGGTCCGTACTAGGACCAGTGTGATTTAATATCTTCATTAATGATATAGACAGAAGGATCAAGTGTACCCTCAGTAAATTTGCAGATGACACCAAGCTGAATGCACCTGATGCCATCCAGAAGGAACTTAGACAAGCTCTAGAAGAGGGCCCATGGGAATCTGGTGAAGTTTAATAAGACCAAGTGCAAGGTGCTGCACCTGGGTCAGAGCAATGCTGGTACCAGCACAGGCTGGGGATGGACAGATCAGAGCAGCCCTGCCCAGAAGGACTTGGGAGTGCTGGGGGGGTGAGAGGCTGGACATGACGCAGCCATGGGCACTCACAGCCCAGAGAGCCAAACGTGTCCTGGGCTGCATCCAGAGCAGTGTGGGCAGCAGGGCCAGGGAGGGGATTCTGCCCCTCTGCTCTGCTCTGCTGAGACCCCACCTGCAGTGCTGCATCAGCTCTGGGGTCCCAGCACAGGAAGGACATGGACCTGCTGTAGCAAGTCCAGAGGAGGCCACCAAGATTATCAGAAGGCTGGAGCAGAGGGAAAAGGCTGAGAGATTTGGGATTGTTCAGTCTGGAAAAGAGAAGGCATGACTATTTACAATGACATGTAGTGACAGGACAATGGGGAATGGGTTAAAATTGAAAGAGAATAGGTTTACATCAGATACTAGGAAAGAAATCTTTATTGTGAGGGTGGTGAAACACAGGTTGCCCAGCACAACTATGGATGCCCCATCCCTGTAAGTGTTTAAAGCCATGTTTAACAGGGCTCTGAAAAACCTGGTCTAGTGAAATGTGTCCTGTTCCATGCCAAATGGGCTGGAACTAGATCATCTTCTGGTTGCCCTTCCAACCCAAGCCACTCTATGATCAGCCAAAGAGCTCTACCAAGAGTTATTGAACCACTTGAGTGCTGAAAATTATTAATTACTAGCAGAAGCTCCCCAGCTATCTTTATTATACATGTTTCTGGGTGTCACTGCTAAAATCTGTACCGTAGTCTAAGGAGGCAGAAAATACTCAGTAATGTGCGTGACTTACACAGCATTAATGTGTTTTTTTTGATTTATACTGTGGTTTGGGAAGCAATTCTTGTTTGTTTTCTCCTTTACAAACATGGCCAAAGCTTTTACAGTTCAGTCTTTTCTCAGGATGCATGTTTCTGCACCTTTCCCTCACCATCTACTCACTGGGTCTTACTAATAAAAGTTATCTACAGACCAATCTGCAGTTTCCCTGAGACAACAGTAATTTCTACAACAATTCATTTTTCATCTGAACAGCTTTTACATCATAGTTGAAAACTAATTCAATAGCAAACTTATTGCAGGATTAGGACTTCAGAAAATAATCTGAATGTTGATTAAGAACATGTACATTTCTCTTGAGAGCGTAAGATTCTTGTTTCCTTTTTCTGAGAAGTACCAGTATATTTTGGGTGCTAGAAAACTCTAGAATGACATTTCTCACACAAGGACAAGATAAATGGCTTAAAAACCTAACTTCTCTTTAGAATTTGCCAATCAGCTCTGCTTCACATTGGAGACTCTTTTTAGTTCTACTAAGTTTTACTAGAAAATTTTAGAAGAATTTAGTGTGAAGTAATGCTACATTTTTTAAGAAGCAGCACTTTGTATCATTCTAAACTAGAACAACACTAGTTGAGCATCTAAGGACCATGCACAGGTCCTGTTGACAGCGGAAGGTAACATTATTCAAGTATCTTCCCTGTAGCAGAGCCATGAGTTACTAGGAAAAAACATTTTGAAAGGGAGAACTGATAAGAAATGAAAATGCTCAGCGTCTTCTGTCCTGCCATGTAACCATAAAGTGAAGGGAAGGTCAAAACCAGTTACATGACAAAATCACTGATGTGTACCAAGAAAACTGGGTACACCAACTGGTGCAAGGCTGTTGGTCTTCTCTGGCCTAGTTCAGTTGATATGGCTATGAATTTCTCTTTGCCTCAAGCCCTGGTTTATACAAAGTTGGGAGGTATTTTAATCTAGTTTTAAAAAGAAAACTGAAATAAAGCTGAACTATACATTAAGCTAGATGACAGTATTTGCCACAACATTCTAATAATCAGTATTTAGTTTAATACCCATTTGAACAAGTCAATCACTATTTTATGAGTAAGCCAGTTTGAAAATAGGCAGTTTCTGGCTCTGTTTATTAACAAAAATGTAACCGTATAGCAGACAATTACCACAGGAGCACAAACAGTGGCTACTTTTGCAAGAACAGTTTGCTGTTGTATATGTGGTGTCCACCTCATTTGCATTTACCTTAGTTAACCAGGTATATACAATACTGGCATGTCTGTTATCAATTTTCTACCAAAACAAGAAAGAGGGAGCCTCTGTTCATAGGCACTACTTTATTAGCATCTTAACAAAATATTTGAGAAAATGACAGTAGGTAGGAACAATGTTCTCAATAGACGAGTTCAGGTTTACAAGCATTTCTGGAAAACAAACACCATTTTTCTGTACTTATTGTGTTTTTACACTTATACCAAAATTCTCTCTGAACCACATACTTCTTGTGTATGTTGCTGGAATCCACCTGCCATTTTGAACTCAGTTTTCAAGCAGTGTCATTTCCCTTGAACTTTATTACCTAGTATTTGTCCACTATGGCGGGGAGCAGAAACTGATGGGGGAGGAAGGTAGTGGGGGAAGGGAAGAGAGAGGGAAGGACTAGGGTAGAACAAATGGGAAATATATTTAAAAGTGCAGATAACTGACAGTAAAATATATGTTCTTTGGTTAGCAAGCAGAAAAAAAGGAAAGGACTTGCATACATGATAGATACGCACTAGCATTCTAAAGCAGAAGACAAGAATGTCAAGAGTGTATTCTTTCCCCACTGCCAGATGGAAGGGCTATTATTATAAATGAAAGGCAGCAGTAGTGGATGCCAGGCACTTTTGTTGTGTGCCAGATTCTGAAGTCCAGATGTAAGCAGGTTACCCCTGGGACAGGACAGGCTTCAGCTCCCGCAGCAGAACAGAACCAATCACAGTTTTCTCAGTGTTTATGATGAGCTGTGCTGTAGAGCTCTCCTTCAGCTCCACTGTGACTAGCATCAGTGACCCACTGTGCACAGTCTTAGCTGCAAACCTGGAGGGAAAAGGAAAAAGAAAAAAAAGAAGAGAGAAAAATCACTGAGGATCTTAAGGCCAAAGACTGCTAATGTTTCTTTCTGCAATAGTTAAATTAGCTCAAATACAGTAAAATACTTCTAAATTTATTAATGCATTTCAGAGCATAAACCTTAAAACCTCCCATAAATTCTTCAAATATAATTTGTGAAAATATTTTTTGCATTTTCGAAGGGCAAAGGAAGTGCCATGCAGAATTGTGTATTTAGTAGTACAAACTAAATCTTATTTAAATAATTTTTAATGCAAATACTGATTCTTAAGTTCATCTACAATATTCATGCACACTGATAACCCGACTACAGCTGTAGTTGGTTTTCCAAGGATTTTCATTATTTGGTGCCCCAAAGACAATGCAACTCTGTTAAATGCAGTAGAATGCATACAAAAAGCCAAACTGTTGTACTTTCTGAAATGTGTCTCCTCCTGTAATCTCAGAAATTAAATCAAACTAAAACTAGTCAAAATTATAAACATACAAAACAATCAGTTTGAAATGACAGTAACAGCAAGACACTGAGTTATTCTATCTGTGAATTTATCTCCAGAACCATAAAAATGTGGCCAATATTTTAAAACATTTTATAATTATTAAAAATCCTACTAAGGAAATAAAAAATTACCAACCAATCAGACAGATAAAAGTTAGGACTAATGCACCATTACTAAATTCCAAGACATGAGGAACCCACTAATTACATGGAATTAAAAGCAAAACTAGCCTTTTAAGCACCACAATTGACTGAAAAGCCATTTTAGGCACAATGAACTTCTGTCAATCCTGTTAATTCATTCTGCGTGCAGAGCCAGGCCCAAGAGACAGGAAGCAAGAGGATGGCAACAGCGTCCATCTTTCCATCTTCCACAAGGAGCACAACATGCTTTCCCCCTCCCCTCCGTGGTTACTTCTCAACAACAAAGTTGCTGCACATGGGCTTTTGAAAACACTAACAAGTGTAGAGCAGGTCTGTGACCCCGTCTGACCCCACTTTGCAGGGCCAATCTCCTCTCCTCTTTCTGAATGACACGTGTCTGAATCAGAGCCATCTGCCTCAATTTGCGCAACATCTTCAGTCACAATAGGACCCAGTTAGCCCTGACAACAGCTCACAATACAGAAAAATCAAACTGCTGCGCTGACAGCACGCTGTGGGCTATTCAAGAGCAAACCAACTGGTCAGTGTCTCCTGTCTGACAATCAGCATGGGCCTTGCAAAGCGCCTACCCAAGCCCTTGGGGATCTGTTTAATTACCATCAACATAAAGGAGGGAGTTTATCAGGAGATACTCAAAAAACTTCACTCCAGACTTAATTAAAATATTAGCCACTTAAGCAGGAAGCAGGTTCTCTTTAAACGAGAAGTAATTTCTGTCTTTTTTTTTCTTTTTAAACTAAGCATATCAAAATCTCATAACACATTATACTAATTAAGGAAACACGGGGCACTTTTCTAATGTCACCCATCACAGGTCAATCTATTTCTTTTGTCTGGATTACAGATACATTCAAAGACCTCTCTTTTTAACAGGAGGTTATAAAACAGTATTACTAGTACAAAAATTACCTACTTAGCTAGTTATATCAATGATTTCATCTATTTATGCTGCAATGTAGAAGATGACTATTTCTCTTGTTGACTTCGACAGGGGGATAATTATAGAAACAATAGTCTTATTAGTCACTTTATTTACTTAACAGTTGTGTCTTGGGATAACACAGAAACAGATTATCTCTGAGTATGCACATAAATAGGTTGCTAGTTGGCACTCCTGCTGTGCTTCATAGCCCTGAGGCTTGATTTTACCCTCTTTTACCAAAAGCTGAAAGTGATACAAAATCAGCGTTCTGGGAAAGCCAAGGTGGTCCAAAGCATGAGAGATGGGTTTAGTGCTGATAATTTTACATGTGAATTTGCAAAATCACTTAGGGGATCAATAGTACTTTTCCATAGCCCTGAACAAACCACATAAAATCAATAAAATGTGAGTTTGCATGTGGTTTGCAAGATGCAAAGGGCCTGATACTCAGATAATTTTACACAAAGTGTTAATATGCATAACAAGCAGCAGCTAATCAGCTTCTATCAATGGTCACTGATACGGGATCTGGAATTGCTAGGTGAAGGAAGAATTGGACTGCAACAGGAAAACTTACTTCACCATTAAAAAAGCATGTATTGAAGAGAACCACACAGTGGGTTTACAGCTGCATTTGAACTTTGGAAATCAAAATCTGTTCCTTAGAATACAGAATATAATCTAGTTTCTAAGAAGAGTTGTAAATACACTTGTATAATCTGTAAAACTGAATACAGTTGTAACAGGACGAAGCAGTTGGCATCAGCAGTAAAACTGATTTGTCAGTTATTTAGGTGTTATAAGTACACTGTCAGTGAAGGATTTGGTTAAAAACTGTTTTTTCAACTAAATACATGCTACTGCACTTATATGCTAACTCTTGCCATAAACCCTCAAGGATTTTCCAAGAAGTGTGTTTCACTCAACTAAATACCTAGAAAAGTCTAGAAAGCCATCAAAAAATACCTCAGCAGCAAAAAGTCATCACTAATAAAGTGCTCACTCTAAGTAAGAAACTTTTCTCCATGAGGTCAGTAATAATTTTTCACATTATAGGTTAGAATTTGAATTAAACACAAACAAAAATCCCCAAACCAAACTAAACCAAAAAAAGGCAGTAAATCAACAAGAAATCATTTGCTTTATAAGCCTTGAAAACTGCACTGTGAAACATTTGAATCTAAGATGTACCCTGATTGATTGTAGGTCCAAAAGAATGAATTTGTCCTGTGCACAACTCTTAATATAAGACATGTATTATGAGCATGGTTCTGTTTCAACAAAGGATGTGTCAGTAAACAGAAAAAAACCTCAAACAAACAACATAAACAAACCAAAAAACAAAGGAAATGAGAATACATCCAGAAAATAGAACAAGTATTTACTAATAGCTTGAAGATGGCTGTTTCTGCTATGATGCAGTATTTAATTCTGTGATAATATTGATTCTATGCCTGATTTTACATCATTAAAATATTCAGGAACATTTACAGCTGTTAATATCTTTCCCATTTAAAAAAATCAAGACAGATTAGAACAAAAAAATGTGAGCAATATTTGCATACTCTGAACGTTTAATTTTTTTTTAGGAAGAATGTTAAATATTCTGAGCATATGTGACATGCAATAAAAGAGAAGGAGTTCATACATTATTTTGACATAAATATAGTATCTGTCAATGGATAAGAAAATATACATTATGAATGAAATTCAGCATTGATAAAATACTGTATCTTTTCAGAAAGTAACTCAGTCTTTCAAGAGTTAAAAATAAAGTACATAGTCTCGGTCACTTCCCATGAAAATAAAATTTGTTCATGATAACCATACAGAAAAATTTGATAAATAGTTAATATAAAGAGAAAACACAGTATCACACACTACAATGTGACAGCATTTGCCAAACACTGACTTTGCAATGGTGACTAGTCTGAATACAGACTGGCAGTAATTTCCTCTTTTTTTTGTAGACATAATATAGCTACACTACAAGGAGATGCATTTTTATGGGAAAAGGTTATGAAAATTTCATGGCAGTGAATATACAGCAGCAGGCTAACTCACTTAAAATCTGCTCTTTAAAATTCAACATTTGAGAAAGTAAATTTACACCTGAACACGCACTATCAGGATATTTACAGCAGAGCAGGGTTCATTACGCATAATTCAGCAGCATTAAAACACACTTCTCCCCTGTCCGGTGCTTTTCTCCCTCTTTGACTTTTCTATTCAAGCTAAATTTTCTTCTTTCTCTGTTCTACTGCTTACCACAGAGAGTGACAATGGCCCATGGAGGCTAAAACTTTTTTTTTCCTCTGCCCTTTCTTTAAATCTTATACATGAAGCCTTCAATTACTGCCTGCTGAAGCAGACAGAATCCTATTAGTAAGGAAGACAATCAGAAGATGCAATGCCCTGCCCTAGCTGTAGAAAAATAATTAGTCCAAAGCTGACAAATGTATAATCAAGTTATGCAATGAATATATTCAAAGGAGAAAAAAATACTGCAGTGAATTAGTCTTCAATTTGTAAATATAAGAACGAATAACTACAAAGGACCTTCCAGCATGTCAACTGGACAACAAAGATACTTACACTTAAAGTTTCAGTACTCTGAATCTTCCTCTTGTTCTGCTATGCACAGATTTGACTTAATAAATAATTCATCTAAAAATTGGCTAAATTACTAATTTACTTGTACTCATTCTCTGAATAAGCCTTAGAACATGAAAACGAAGTATTTGGGTATTAGTTCAGACCTGGGGATAGGAAAGCTTAATACTAAAACTGTAAGCAAAATTATACCCACAAAAAGAAGGATCTTAATCTGGTGATTTTAACATTGGTTGCTACTAATAAATTTGATTAATATTTACCTCAAGAACCATATTATGATAATGTGATTTTTTTTTTTCCAACATATTTAATGCAATTTTAACACTATCTTTGAACAAATTGTTTAAAATATCTAATTCATTAAAATAATGTAATTATTGTCCAACAGCTTCTATTTTTTCAGGGGTATAAAACAGTAAAATTGTAAAATAAATTGCAATCAAATGTACCTATTTTTGCCGTGTTTATTTGTATTGCCAAAATAGATTTTGAATCTGTCCTCAGCTTCCAGTAAGCAGCTGCACTGTGCCTCTAACAAAAATGCAGAAATGCAAGGGAGTCATCTGAACTTACTGTCCAATACATAGCACTACTCCACATGTTCAAAAAGATGCTGCATGAACTTTTTATCATCTTCCATATTTATCATTAGTTTAAAAATGTCAGCATTTTTATACGTAGGTATTTATATCTTCTAACCAAAACTTCAATGAGCTAAAAGCTTGAATCAAAATATTTGGTCCTCCCACTTAGAAAAATCTAATTGTAATACTTGATCTATTTTGTTTTCTCATATACTCTTTTTTTCCTATAGAACTGGGCATTTAATATGATACGTGCTTGAGAATTATACTCAGTCCATTTTTAAAACAGGCTATAAATTTTAATTTGCAGGAAAATTATTTAATTTCAAGAAAGCAGATTACCTTATAGAAAGATATTAAAATATTAAATATTAAATGCTCAGAGATCTTTACAATCAAAGACAGTCTTCTGCTCAGTTAGTTCTTTAAGTGTTAAGCATTTTCTGTTTAAATAACTGGCTCAAAAGGCTCCTGTTTGTTTTTCAAAGAAAATGCTGCACATATTTATCACTTTATAGCATTCAGATACAAAAGCAGTGCTGTCCTCTAGTGGACAGCAAATAAGCCAGGCTAGAACAATCTATTTTGATTAACTGCATATCTAAAATGACTCACTCATATACTTTTAATGTTAAGACCAAATTTAATTTCTTAAAGTTATTTTAAAATTTCACAGTTTGCATATAAGCTCCCTAATACAATAATAGATTTACAGTGTTAAGGGCATTAAAATGATTCTGTGAAGGCATTCTCTTGATCGAGTATTTTGTACCAGTTAATCAAAATCTTCATATGATGATAACACATGAAAACTGTGTTAGTATATACAGGGCCCTTTTGTTAGCAGAGAGAAAATTTCAAGGTTTTGGAACATTAGGATTTGATTAAGGTTTTGATTAGGATTTGATTAAGGAATAATTATAATAGGAAGAGTAATAGGAGGAACTACAGAATGAGTACTTTCATACTTATACAAATAATTTTTCTCTTTCTCTATTTACAAAAATATTAACCTAAGAATAGGTACTAACCAGAAAAACTCCTAGTCCTGCCTATTTAAAGAAACATAAATGGTTAGCCTACCTGGTTTTTTTTTGTTTTTTTTTTTTTTTTTTAAGAAAACAAAAACAAAACTCCCGAAACAGAAAGCTAGAATTACTTCCATCATAAATCAAGAAAACATCATTAAGAGTTTACAACTTCTGGATAAAATGAAGGCTGAAATAATTGTGGACATGGATTTACTATTCCATTTAAAATTCTGTCTCCTACAGGTAAAGACTACCAGAGGAGCTGTTTTGCCTAGGGTATTTAGCTCTCTAATTAATTCCTACTTGAGAGATTAGGAAGCAAAATCAAAGCTGCATGTCTGTTGCAAGTTTGTTTACTCAGCTACCCACTGAAGCTTTCTGGAAGAGTAAAAAAGGAAGACTGAGCCCCACAGCTAAGGAACTACAGTAGCAAAACGGTCTAGGTAACTGCATCAAAGGAGCTACTTTGCAGGAGCAGAGGTTGATTTCTCTTCCTTGGAGCTCTCCAACAGGCTAATTGCTTAGTAAAAAACCTTGGGAAAGGTGTATTTGCACACAGAACAGAAAGGCCTTTAAAAAAGTCTTTGTAGATTTATAGACCTGTTTATCATCTACTGAGAACATATTTTTGGATTCAAGTGAATAACAATAAAGAATTTATATTTCTCAGAAATTTATACACGATGTTTATCCTCAATAGATGGGTATTTTCCTTTCCAGCAGACATGCTGGAAGCAGATACAGTTGTTAGTTTTGTTAAGCTGATGGGGTTGGATGACTAACTTTCTGCCTCAGAATTCTTCCAAATTTAGTGCAAATTGGAAGATGACATACACAGAAAAATTTTCCATGTGGACCCCTTTAGATGGAGTTTGGTTCAATACAAATGTACCTAGACACATATGCAATTGCATACCTTTTCTCCCCACATTAAGTGTTGCTGGATTAAAAAGATGTGGGGAGGATAACTGATTACTAAGCACGACATTCTCTGATAATCAAAATTGTCTGTAAACAAAACCCTCTTTCCTTTGAGAATCAGTCTGCCAATATACTATAAATGGGACATGACAGGTTGCAAAATGATAAAAAGGGGTGAATACAACCAGACTGTCAGGCTGATGCATGGGGTGAGAAATAAAGGCTAGTGAAACACAGATCCTTGGATTTCTGTATTTTCTGTATTTTAAACATTTTATGCAAGTTTTTAGACTTGGTCCTGCTGTTTTCATATTATTCAGAATATGAATTCTCATCCATTGCAGTGTGTTTACTGTCATAATAAATGATTTATACAGTTTGTTTCTGATTTTGCTAAGGGATAGTAATACAAGCCTCCACAAGACAGGTGGACAGTATTCCACATCTTGTTTAATAATTGCTTATTCATGAAATCAGATAGTTAGCGGTGCCCTAAGCAATGGTATACTAACATACAGCAAGATCTGAAGAAACTACCCTATCTACGTGCTTCAGTGAAGTGTCCTTAAAAATGTAGGTCTTAGAAGCTGTACAGTCACTGCACACACTGCTGTGCTTGAGCTGGTTAGACCTGCCCCAGCAATGAGCAGAAGTGCTGTTTCATGCTTCTTTGTTTAAAACTTAGCTTGCTTGCTGCTAATTCAGGTGTCTACTATGACAACACACTAAGAGATGAGAATCCTCCCTCTGCAAGTCCTGATCTTGTCTAGAAAGAAGAGATGGTTATTAGTATCGCCACTTTTCGTGACTGTAATGGAGAAAGATATTAAAATCCCTATTTTAATATGTGAAATGGCTGTTCTCAAGCACTTTAGAGCTTCATTGTTGAAAGAGATTTGGTTTTCTCCAGAACCTCAGATTGTCCCATATTGGGCTGTCGAAATTACAGAAGTGACCATGTGAAATCTGAGGACTGAAATTTATGCTGTTGTGCGTCTCAGAGTGCAGGTCAATGGTTACAGCCATCCTGATGAACTGTAGAATAGAGATACGTATGATACCATGCTCACTTTCTAATCCTGCTACTTCCTGTTTGCAATTGTGGATTCCTTCCAGAATATAACAGCGGCAACAGACTCGTGCAATGGACTATTAAATAAGCTGAGGTTGACTAAACTTCATTCTTCATACCCACCCTGCTGGCTTCAGAGTTTTATTTTGCTGACTGATTGGGCAATGCACAGGTAGTCTTCAAGAAAGAAAAAAGTGGAAAAGATGATGTATCTTGCACCATTTTTAGAGCCACAGTCACTGAAGTAAAAAATATTCTGTAGTACAATGCATCCCATTTAAGAAATGCTTTGGGAAGTAGCAGGTAGAGAGGTAGGGAGCTGAAGATGGCCTGATTCTCCACCCCATTACACATTATACTCTGACGTCAACAGAAGCACACAAGTATAAAACAAAGTGAGAGTAAAGAAGTAAATCCATTTTGTGATCACAGCTCTGAACAGATTTTTCTGCCATATGCTACTACCGACACTTCAAAAGCTTTGCACTGTATTTTCCTGGTAGCGTGAAAAAAATGTTTTCCTTGTGCATTTCCATTACTTTTTTCCCTAAGGCAATTTAGCCTGAAACACCCCTCCTTCATGCATAGGGCATTATGTAATAGTTGACAATATTTTGACACTTTCTAGAGGTTTATAAGAGCATTCAAGCCTTTACAAGATTCAAGTCTGCAACTAGCCTTTTCATTCTATCACCATCTGTTATCTTTTGCTATATTCAAAGTGAAGCAGATGATGACTACCTATCCTTGTAGGAGATGAAAATGAACACAGGAGGAAGAGACCTGAGGAACTTTCAGAATATTCATCTGATAAGAGTAAGCAACACATGTTGAAAGTAACACTAGCATGAATGGCATTTCTGGGCAAATAAAGCTTGTGCCAGTTCAATAGAATATGACTGAAAATCTTGAATTGAATAATGTCTTCATCTCATCATATTTTGAAATAGAACAGCCTGGATTTCTTTTTTTAGTTGTTGTTGTATCTAAAGCAATGAATGTTAATGCCCAAGTAGAGACCAGGAGCTCAAGTAATGGTCTATAGAAGAATCAACTTTGAGGGAATAAATGTTCTCCATTATGTACCCTCTTATCCTGAAGATAGAAAAATTCCTAGTATGCTTTCCCCACTGACAACAAACAGCAGACATACTTCAACTGAAAAGTACTTGTTCCCTAAAGGTAGTTATTCAGAGTGATTTAATTCCCTACAGGAACAAATACTTTTCTTTCAGTGTCTTTGTCTTCAGATATTCAAATGGTGCCCTCAGTTGGGGTCTGAACCAAAAGACAGAAGCTTGGTGCCTCAGCTGACCTCTTTGAAATCACTTTATCAACATCAAGTAACAGTTCTTAGAATATTAAAAGAGCTATGGATATTCCAACAATTACTCTAAGCAGTCTTGTGAAAAAATACTTAAAGAAAAAGAATTACTCTTTTTCTGAAGTTCTCATATGTAAGAAGACACTTTTTCTATTCAAGAAAATTTCTCTTTCAAAATGCATTTCACACTGTTGCTTCTAGTAGAAGCCTTTTAAAACTGAAATAACGTTTCCACTTACTAGATAAGCAAGAGAGATCAATAGATAAAACAGCTAAATCCTACTAAGAATATGCAAATGCATTGCACGTGTTCTTACAAAGCCCTGTAATCTAAGCCCTTGAATAATCTCCCTTGAAGATCAGGTAACTATTCTAAAGGAAGTACAATAGTACAGCAAGTTATTTTTCAAATACATAAATATTAACCTGCAACTTTAGCTCTGATATCCATCCATCCATCCATCCATCCATCCATCTATCTATCTATTGTGTTCAAAATTTTTGCAGCTATCACTTCAAATAAAAACAAGTCAGAAAAGAGAGTTTAAAGTAGAATCAACTGTGTCACCTGGCACATTGTTCTACATTCATTTAACAGTTAAATTATTACATTGTAACTAAACATACAAATTTAGTAGCCTCATGGTAAAGAGGGAAAAGAAATGTATGTGAAAAAGTGTTGCTATACAGTGATATGCTCAGATATATAGTAAATGTATTTGACATTTGTTTTCACTTACTCCATTTTTCTTTGGTGACTGTATGCTACCCTGTTGATATTTATTTCAAGTATTTACTTTCAAATCTTCATTATATTTGCTCTAAGTGTTTTTACATGGTGCAAAAATAAAATCCTAATAGGGTTATTAATTTAAGGACCAGTAATTGGATTCTACCAGCATGACAACATCTTCAGCATGAATGCGAATATGTTTAGACTGAAAGAAACCATGAAACACACCTGTTCATGTCCATTAGATACTCTTGCACTTGTATTAAACTGTACAATTACATTTTGAATGAGTAGATTGCATTACCAGGCAATACAATCTTTTTGGCATTAGCCACCATTAAGCAGTAATACTCAAGTTGAGGATGAACAACTAATAGGTTGATATAATTTATGCTGCATAGTGCAGAATGCCACTTAAAACACAGTACTTCTTTTCTGTGTGAAAATGTATGTACTAGGCTCTTCCAAGAAGTCAGCTGAAGTAGTCCTCACAGAAAAGCATGATGAGCTGAAAGTTTTTAGATGTAATTTTTTCCTCCAATATCACTTGCAATAAAACAAGACAAATGCCAATCCTACAAAAAATTAGAAAATTCACTTTTAACTTTTTTTTTTTTAATCTGTAAGTCTTTGGACAAAAAGTGACTGTTTATTTTATTATCGTGAAATTGTGTGTCACATAAATAAAAGTCACAATTCTTGTATCCATGAGACTTCTTCCAGAAGAGATTTAATTTTTGTTTCCTCTCATGACAGAGTTCATTTATCCAAACATATGTTTACTTTAGATACATATATATAAAGTATTTCAGGAATTCTTTTCAGTGTTTTGAAAGGATTAATTATGTAATACCTATCTCAAATATTCATTCAGGTGAATCTAGGATTTATTTTAATGATAAAGCATTACAATTTAAAAGATGAATAGGTTCATCCCAGTATCACTTAGGTAATGCTCCTGCTTAGCAAAATCTAGCTGGAATTATGACTACGTAATATCTGTGAACTCCAGTTACTTATGGTGGAGCAAACGAAGGACTGTTTTCTAAATGCTTATCAACTGCTGGGCATTTCTCATAGGCCATTTAAGTTGTTATAAACTACTTTTTTTTGCTTGATGGATTATTCCATAGCCGTTACTGTAACTATTGTGGCAGCCTGAAAACACTGTAATTTGGATCTAAAATATCGAAGAGGATTTCAGGATGCTCTGAAGCACTCTGAGTACTTCAGCTTGACCCAAACATGCCTTTAACCACTGTCTCTGAAGGAGTGTACCCAACAGCAGGTGCATCTTCAATTCATTTACTGTTGGTTACAGACTGTTGTACAAAACTTCCTTCAAAAGAAACCAAAAGAGCAAATGAAAACAACATCAAATTAGAAACTTATCTACAACCAGGAAACCTGTGGCTGAGCTAGGAACTAGGCTATTATTTTAGGAAGCCTTTTTGAGACTCAGTCAACAAAACAATCCATCCCTATGTGCTAAGTCTCATGTGATAGATAGGGTGAAGATGGAGAGCACCTGTAGACTGCAGACACTTCAGTCTCTCTTGATTGACACTCTCACCTAGTCTTCGAATTGATGTTGAGAACACAGGCTATACAGATCCCTCAGGGATGCAACAAATGAGGACTCTTTCATGGAGGATCAGGTGTCAACAGTGACAATCATTTCAGTGCAATTGCACTAGCTGTGCCATGTTTTTATGGTGAAACAGAATTTTATCATTAACCGTATCAAATACATAGGAAAATCCAGCTGGGTTAATGTTAATGCAATGCAATACAAATGCCCAGCAATGCAAAAGAGACTACATCCAACAAAGAGAAATATCAGGTTATTAATCTTGTGTAGGCTACAGCATTCTCGCCCTTATAAACAGCCATCTCAGTCAGCAAAATTTCAAAAAAAAGCATTGTTCTTTTCTTTGAAAGAAGGTATTTTGCTCTTATCAAATAGCAAAATTCAGGGGACTAGAAACAATTCAGAATTTAGTGAACAGTTTTAGTAGATGGTAAGAGAGATGTATTTGTTTTGTATTTCAATACCCGGTTAACCTGTCTATTCCTGCCACAAGTGAGAAGCCATACAGATTCACAGGACTAAATATTTTGAGTCAATCACATAAAAAACTGTTATTAACCACCAATTGCATGAATTCCACTGACTTTCTGTATCACAGCATTTGGATGACATAAATTAATCTACAAGTAAAAACTGGAAATCTGAGAGGGCCAATGACTTTCCTGGCTGCTAATTGTTTTTGCTTGCAGATATATATATATATAAGAATGCCAAAAAATAATGTAGGAAAACAAGTTGTTTCTCACAGATGATAAAACTGTAGCAGGCTACTTACAATGGGAAACAGAAACTAAAGTTAAAAAATCCCAAAAAACCTTCTCGAAAGTACTGTTCTTTAAAAGGCTAGCTCTTCCCTTTAAAACAAGAGAAAGACAATTTCGTCTAACTACACAGTAAAGTCTAGAAACTTCTATATACACTCAAATAATGAGCTGCAGAGTACTTAGGCTCAAGTTACTATCTGCTTAGTATTATATACTACAGTATAATTGGGTACCTTCT
This sequence comes from Eopsaltria australis, assembly GCA_034509425.1. Lineage (NCBI taxonomy): Eukaryota > Metazoa > Chordata > Aves > Passeriformes > Petroicidae > Eopsaltria > Eopsaltria australis. Next base: position 224,591 of record JAVTVJ010000662.1, read on the forward strand.
CCCTTAAAGGTACGGATAATAAAATTTTCCCTAGTAGTATAAAATGTTGATGAATTTTGAACAAATAACAAATCCATATGAAAAGATGGTCACACTTTGAATAACATAGAATCTTACCTGTGTAGGTTATCTTGACCAGAAGGGACTACACCCAGGTTTGCTGCTTTCACTACTCTCTCCATTATTACAAGTCTAGTAGAGTTCTGTGGAGCAACAGCTATTGTTGCAGATGTCTCATTCATTCCTGTCAGCATTCCTGAAACATTAAGTATTTCATTATGAATGCACTAAGATTTTCTTGCTTATTAAGCATTAAACCAAAATAGTAGATATCTAAACAAAAAAAAAATCGCATTAGAAGTTAAATCATTTATTGAGCAAGCAATTTTGTAAGAACTCACATAATCACCTTAGTTTATTGTCTTATTTGCAATGACCTATTATCAGAAACAAATTAGTAATAGCTGAACAATGATGTCTGATACTAATGCAACTGTGAAACCAAGGTAGTTCTTTCTCATAAAAAGCTTAACATAAAAGAAGAATGCAAACACAGAAATTAAATATTAAGTAAGACTGATTTGGAAAGCTGCAGCTTAAGTAAGACCATATACAAAGACCCTTTATAACCTTTCTGTCATACATTTAATTATAATTCCATATCCAATTGCTAAAAATTATCCTGAAATTCAGATAGTAGTAATTGGTTCAATTTAATTATTTAAGAGAAATCCAGCAAAACAGAAACTGGAAAATTCAGTTAGTATCCAGCTCTCTAAAATATCAGCAAAAACTGAGCAATATCACTACAAAATATGAAAGAAATGTAAAGATTATATCCAAACATATGATGAAGAAAAAGTAAAGAAGGATATGCCATTCAAGGACATTTTAACAAAACTCACATTTATTTATCAATATCCATTGTTTAGAAGAATGATTTGTTGGATGCTCATGTTGATTAAAACACAACAGTAACTAAAACTTAACACTGTGTGTGCCTTTTTACAGTATGTTCAGAAGCTGAAAATGCAGACAAACAAAGAAGATTGGAACTTCAGGCAGAAATATGAAGCATCTGAAGCAACCCTAACAATGAAAACAATGGAAAAGTCTCAAAAGGCCAATGTTTTAGGGCAGCACAGTTCTAACCCAGAGAAAACGGTAGTACCAAGATGCTTAATAAGAGCAATTAAAACAATAAATCCAGAATTTTAATGCCCTGGAATGTGCTGCTGTCACAGAATAAGAAACATGAAAGTAAAAATGGAACAGCTGATGAGTAAATAACAGGATATTTTTGAAGATAACAAAAATAAGCATACAACTTTTATATAACAATCAGATTTATCTTGGTAGTAGAACATTCTGTTTCAAATTGTTTAACTATTAGGCAAAAGCTTTACAAACTACGTATGCAGACTAAAACTGCTTTTAAGCAGAGCATGGGGACTGACATAACACGGCTGAGAAATGTGTGTACTTATTTAGGATTTAAACCTTCTCCATTAAGCTCTATTGAAGAGCAAATGCTGAATAAATGAATGCAACTATGTTTATGTTAAAAGCCTGTTTCCCGCAGCATGTAATTAAAGGAAATGTTGTACAAAGCCAGTACTTTTGTCAAGCTCCTGTAAATGGAAAGATGGATAGCACTCAGAGAAGTGAATGCATTGCTTCATATTTAACCTTAACACTCTTGTCATTAATGGTTTGTCTAACTTGTTCTATAAAAGACAAGGTACTGCTCCATTGAAGTAAAATTAAAAAAATCAACTAAACCATGCTTTTCAGAACAGAAGATTCATTATCGTCGACTAATGTATTGGCATAAAGCAAAGTAACATCCTATCAAGTAAGGCACACATTCAATCTGCTTTTTCACCCCCCTTTATTTTTAACTCATGCTGTTTTATTGTTATAGGCAATTTGTACCACTCAGCATGACAGTGTAAACTGAATCAAGATTAATTTACATGCAAAAGAACACTTAGGAGAGCAGCGTGGTAAGCAAATGTATTGTCTCGATTGCTGAGGTGGAAAAGAACCTGGAAATAAAAAAGGGTACTCTAATTAAGGAGCATCAAATATGATTGCTTGGGGTAGTCAATGGCCAGAAAATAGTAAATGTCCAACCATTTAAAGAATTAGCTTCTTGCTTGTTAGGGAAACAAATTTCATATATATAATTTTAATAAAATTAGGTAAACTATCTGTTTACTTAACCAGTATTGGGTTTTGTTGTTGATTTGGTTTTTTAAAATGTGATTCAGGAATACACTTCTAAGAAAAAGTTGACAAAATTATTTAAAAACATGTTTCTTGAGAGAAAAAAAAAAACCTAAAATAGTTGTAACTGCCTATTTTAAAAACACCGTCATAAAAATTCTGATTAATATCCAGCTATAACAATCACATGACACATTTAATATTGCTTGAAACATGAGAATCTAAGAAAACTCTAGCCCGAGCACAAAGCAGCAATTAGTCTGGGTTAGCCACCTGATACGATGAAATAACTGTATGTATTTTAGATGATAAAAGAAAATTAAATTGTAAAAATTATAATGATGGGTAACAAGGTATGCAAGCCAGCAGACTAATCCTATTCTGAACTGAGGGAAGGAGAGTTTTGCTACTGATTTTTAGAAACAACAGACATATAGGAATCTGGATACAGAGTTCCCAATAGTAAATGTTCCACTCATGCAGAATTCCTTCTATGGCAATTCAACTTTTCATGGGGATGTGATATGAAACAGGGTATAAAATTCTGACGCCTGAAGGATCAGAAAAAATATTTGAGCAAAAAGGTAAAGAGTGTTTGATATATAAGTTTTATCCACTCATTCCAAATTGTCAATCACAACAACCACTAACTCAGCTGCTGCGCCAGGGAACTACTTCACCAGAGAATTCCTGAGCTCAGAAGGGAAGGAGAGATGGTGTAGCAAAGCTAAGCATATAATGCACAGCATGTGGACAAAATCAGCTTTTGCGGTTCTGCCACTACCACCAGATAACCTTCATAGCCATGAATATTCAATAACCTGTCTGATCCTCTCTCTTTATGCCATCAGGAAGAAAATGGACATATACAAATGTAACAGACAATGCAAAACAGCAGAGTGTAATTGAGTAAAGATGTGTAGCAATGAATTGTCTTCTACATAGCAGTATAATACCAGCTATTTTCTCCTTAGCATTCTTATTAGGTTACACATGCAATTTAGATGTAAAAATCCTTAAAACCCATACATATTTTCGTTCTCTCCCAGTGTTACCTTGCATTTCTAATATTCTCCTCATTCCTTCACTATTGTTTACCTATCTGTTTTGGTCACAAATAAAACCAGGCATCTCCAGATACAGGACTTGAAACATGTTCAAAACCAACCCAAAAAAAAAAAGGTGGGGGGGGGTGGGGGGCAGGGGGAGGAAAAAGCATGACAAGAGAAAAACAACTTATATAAATCAGATTCATTTGGAGAATACAGGCAAATTGAAGTTAAACACAAAATAGAGTAATATATACCAACTTCTAAATTGCCCTGCATTTATTATTGTAATTTGGATTTTTCATTCAGCAAGAACACAAAGTAATTTCTCCCCTATGCTACCTGTTCCTAGATCTTTGTAATAAATACTTATGCAAAATGTAGAATTGAGACCTCTGTTACCAAGAATATTCTGATACAGCTGATATCCATATGAAAAAAGATGCAATAGGAAAGGTTTTAAAACCTGTAGTAAATTTGCCAGCCTGCAAAGTCCTGCATCAAAGAATGAATTCAGGAAGACAGAGCGAGCGATACAGAAATGCCAAGAGACCTTCATGGATTTACAAATACTTCATATAAACAAATTTTCAAATAGCTTTATTCAGAGTAGCCTTTCTGCTCTATTAAACATAGCAAACAGCTGCCAGATTTATTCAGACAAATAATCAACAACCATAGAAGTAAAATGGCAGAAGAAAAAGGAATTTTGGCAACAACTCCACAGAGGACCACAGCTATTCTCCAAGTACACTTCTTCTATGTGCTCATGGTTCTGTATGGCCAGCCAGGAGGAAAAAAAGCCCTCAGCTACAGTAAAGCATACAAAAACTCTATCAGAATATCACAAAGCAAGCAAACATAAAAACAGGGAGGGAAGAGGCACAGTAACCTGCCTTCTTTTCACTACATACAACCTCAGCTACAATTTTTAGAAGGGAACAGTTTAGAATAAATGTACCACAGCCTTGTTCAATCACTCACCTTGGTTTGCTGAGCAGGTATAAAGCAGAGAGGCAGGCTTTAGCCAGCAAAGGGTAAGAACAGCAAATAAGTATCAATTGGTCATGAAAACAAACCACAATCCTAACTTTTCACTGAAGCCATAAACTTAACTGCAAATGATCTAGACAGTATTTAAACTACTTTCTTAATAATTCAGAAACACAAAACCAAGAAATGCTCAAAAGCAATAACTAATAATACATAACATTACTCATTGGTGTTCTTGACTGCTTGATGGATATACTGAGTTTCTGAGCCTTACACAGCAATGAGACAGGATCCCATGGGCATATTCTCATCTCAGTGTGAAGAGACATACACATGTAAATCCCTATACATTGAGATAGATGAGTAAACACTACTACATTTGAGTGCATCCAAAATGTAACCACTTATTTTAAAAATATCCAAGAATCATATCCAGATTAAGGACAGCACTGTTGACTGTTCCATTTAACATATGGTGAAACCTAAGCACAATTTTCTCTAATTATTTTGAATAAAATATTCAAGTCACTAAAAGCCCTTATGGGGGTTGGTGTCCGGACTAGTGTCAGAGACTTACATTCTTTAAAAACACAGTATTAGTAGAATGTAGAAGTATAAGAAATATGTCACTGTTCTAAAACAGTATTCCCCAACAAGAGTATTTTTTTTAATATGAAGTGTTTTAAAGTGAAAAGATTAAAATAATCTTCAAAGTACCTGAGGGACAGGTACATTAATAGTACTGAAAATTAGTATTGGAATAAAGAACAGTAAGAACCGATGAAATATCAATGTATAAATGGTTTATTTCCTTGAGCTGGCATCCCAAGTTTCTTCTTTACTGCTAGTAGGACAGGCATTCACACTTCATGACAGGAAGCCAAAACTCTTCGAGCCGAAAGACTGTTTTGGGGTAAAGGGTGGGTTTTGACCCTTTAAAGACTGTATCATATCACTGCACATCTTTCTTGAGATATTTTCAGACTACTTATTATTGCCAGAGTGAATACTAACAGTGGCTAACACAACCAGGTACAACTAGAAGCACTTGCTGTATGCTTGGAAACTGAAAGGCATGCAGCCCTCTTCTCATCCAAATACATTTACTGAAGGTGCTGAAGTATTTCTCACCTTGCTCCTTCTTAAAATCTTTCTCTGACATAGTGACAGGCAAGAGCAGTTCTCCAACAGGGGGTTGAATGCTAACATTGAAATGATCATCCTTTGTGCTAGAAAAGAAAAATTACAGAGTATCAACCAAGTGCTTCAATATAGATTAATAAATAAATAAATACATAAACTCCAAATTTTCTGTGTAATCTTTAAAAAGTGTAAGAACTACCTGTATGACTAATTTGAAAGCTGTCTAACTTCTTACTTTAGTAAAGCTGATCCATTTTCTCCAGTACAAATGTGGTAGTCATGGTCCTGCATTCCTGAAAATGTAACTTTCACTCATATGGATGTTTATTTGCAATCTACAAAGCAACACACTCAATCTAAATGCTTGCAAAGGACAAATTTCTGTGCATTTTACAAAACCTTTGAGAGAATGGTTACATGTCCTGTCATCAGCTACAGCTGTCCTAGAAATAGGGCTAAACATAGAAAAGATATAATTTCAGACAAAAGGATGATATTGTCTGAAAAAACCCACAAACAAGCCGAACAATAAATACAGTAGTAAAGAAGAAATATTTTTGATAACTTAGTTTTTACAGTATTTGGTATATTTAAACAAAACTACACAGCATATTGGTTAATATAAAAGCACCCTGGAAAACTGCAGAACTTGAGGCTGTTTTCTTACTGGGAGAGTTAAAAAATACTACTTAAGAAAAAAATACCATACAGTGAACTTCCTCTCCCTATCCATTAAATTCTCTAAGTTTCCAGCTATTTTCTCTGAGACTTCTTCAAGGCTACAGAAATTCAGGATACATTCACTCTGCTATGTTTCATTGACTAACTGTACCATAAGGGATTTGCCTAGCAATTCAGGATCAGTAGGATCAGTACATCCAGTCAGAATCCTTGTTAATGCTGTAAGGCCTGAGAAATTTTTAGAGAAGAACACGTTTTTTTTTTTTCTCTTTTTTTCCTGGTGTACCAAATAGCCAATATATATTGATTGGTGATATGCCTCAGATATCTTACTTAAATATAATGATACAATCATTAGAATGGAAAATACATTTCATCAATTAACATCCATGTTATTTAAATTAACCTAAAACATGTGTTACTGATTTTTTATGAGTCTGCAACTTCAAAGTTCTGAAACAAGATAGATTGATGGAAAGCAAACAGTACTATAGATCAATAGTATAGAAACCGTGTGTCTCCCTCTTAAAGATGCAAGACAAGCCACTTGGAAACAGAAAAGCATTTCACTCCAAATTCCAATACTTATTGTAATTACCCACTTTCAAAAGGAAATGCTTAGGAACTAGTACATATTTTCCAGCTTCTGATGTGTTACAATTATGCTGATGGATACAATCTCAAGTATGGGCTGTTCAAATAAAACTGGATATTTATGCTAACTTTTCTGAGAGTTGCTATTTAGTAAACATACAGGGGGACAACCCCTCCAAACTTCCTACTATTTCCATTATAAAGAATCACTTATTAGGTGCTTCTTTTAAAAGCTAACAAACTTTTTTTTCCCCCCTGTACTAGTTTTTCCCCCTGTACTACTTTAAATGCCATCCATCTCTAAAGTCATTGTTATAATAAAAGACCAGGGTTTGTTTGATTGTCTAGCCTGATTAAGTGCACAGTAAAATAAGCAAGAAGTATTTTTTCCTTTAGTTTTTCCTTTGAAAAGTGATTAAGAACTCAATCAGCTTAAGAGCTGACGGAAGGGTCTTTAATCAACTGCCTCATTAATTTTTTGCTGTTCATACCTACCACTTGGACTATAAGACTAACACTTTCAACAATACCTTCATTGACACTGTTCAACTGATTGTTCAACCAATTTTATGTTTTGTATTTAAGCAAGATGTGCTCTACATAATTCAGCATGAAACAGATAAACCATTTTGTGTACAATGATTTATGTCCTACATTGACTGGAGATGTCATTTGTACATAAACTTGACTTATAACATCAATTATTAGATTGCTTTAATGCTTATAACAGTATTTCCACAATAAGAAGGAATAAAAGCCTGAGTACAGCTTGGGTTTTTTATGTCTGTAACTGCTCAAGAGGACCACTTGACACCTCTGCTGTTAACAAACATTCCACTTCCATTTCCTCTAGTGAATAAATAGCTTATATATATTCTTCGATAAAATATGAACTCTTCACAGCCTACAAACAGAAATTCTGATTGCTAGTTGTTCTTCAAAACCACTTTGTTCTTAATTTCACTTTAGTCAGCATCTGGGTTACTTTGTATTACTTTAATTCCAGTGTGCTTCAGTAAATTTTTTTCTCAGCTACAGAAAATCATACTTCCTTATAGACTCTGTTTATCAGACAGTTCACAGATTAAATATACAGCTTTTGTTTATTGATCTGTATTTCTTTTATTACATCTTTTTATTAGAGAGCTCATGATATCTGATTTAACAAAAGTTACTTCAAAATTCCATAGAACCACAACACAATTCAGAAGGGGCATTAGAAATCACCTGGTTCTACCTCTTGCTTAAGCGAGGGTCACCTTAGCTCAGTTTGCTCATGGCCTTGTCTGTTTGAGCTCAGAGTATCTCCAAAGATGAGATTTCACTAGATACTTAATGGAGAAGTTTGAGAATAAAATTGAGGCTTGCAATACAACTACTTAACTTCCCCCAATACACAGTGAACTAAATTTCAGTGTATTTAACTTATTCATTTATATTTTCAAGACTATAATTAATATAAATGATGCTTAAAAAAATTACATTAACATTTAAAAACTGCTGGACAACTGGTTCAAGCTGCACTGAAGCATCTCTCAGGTGGTGTTGCTTTAACTTTCCTGGAAGATCAAGGTGAAGAAGCTTACTGGAAAAATACCCAAAGTTTCTCAGGCCAACAGAATGTGTAATTTTATTTCAAAAATGAAAGACTGTATTTTCTGGTATTAGCAAGTGCAATTGGTAAGTTACAGCCTTAGAGGAACATGAATACTTAATGAGAAGTTCTTTGAGGAAAGCTCTAAAAGGATCAAACATTTGGGGACGTCTGACAACAGTACCTTGCAAAATCTGTTATGTATTTAATTGTGAACTTATGGGCAAATAATATTAGACATCTTTACTCTTATTTACTCCTTATAAGTTGTTAAACTGTACATACTGTATTTTTAAAAGACTTAAATTACTTTCATGATGCAATTTCAAGTGACACATGAATTTACCTTCTGATGTACACATCAAGATGAACAAATGAGAGACAATAATGCTCCCACAGAAACAAAGAAAGACTTACTAGCTCCACAATAAATGACAGGGCAAGACTAACATTCAACCCTTTAGAAGATGCACAGTTTAAAGTTTTCTGTAAATGTCTGCAGATGGAGTGGGAGCAGCTAGCACCTTTGAAATCTTGGCTATTCCCTCTCTCTTCTCTCAGTTTGGTTTTTTTTTTCCTGGTAACGAAGTTCTCTACCATAACAAAAGACTTGAGAACAGTGATGGCAAGATCTTCCACAAAACTAAAGTAAATAATATTAACACTTGTGAATGAGTTATTTTAAAATTCCACAATAGCAGTGGTTAAAGCCTTAACTTCCAAGGCTTTTAATAAATTATTATTCTAATCAGACTGAGGAATATTCTTCTTCCTCTTTATACCATTCTTTTTCGTTTCACTCACAGCAGCAGCATCTATACCAGAATACATCCATCCCAAACCAGCTTATTATTTTTGTCTTGTATTCACAAAAATCTCCACAAAATGATCAAAAAAAGAACATAAGAGGAAGAGCAACACTAAGAGGGAATTAAGTTCTTGCAAAACAAAACCTGGAATAGAGAAGTATGGGAGACTTGATTCATAGTCTTGCTGAAGAAAGGAAAGGACTGCATGCTGCTTTTACGAGACAAAAAGGCCAAAGCAATAGAACAAATGAAAGCAGTTGTTCATGTCCAGCCTTGTTTTTTCCAGGTCAGTTATTTATCTTGGCATAATTGTGTTCTGGAACAGGGCCAACTGACTACTTTACAGTAATGAAATAAAGAGAAGAGTACCAGATTGCTTGTCTTACATCTATAAGCAACTTGGTGATCTGCTGACAAAGCACTAGGGAAGGAAACAGCAAGAAAAAAGTGAAAATGTAAGTGACGGTGATGTGAAGACAGTCCTGCATCTCTAACATTACCTTTTAATATATTCCATAACATATTCCACTACATAATTTTAATCAGATGCTTTTGTGCAAGCATCTACACCTGAATGCATGCTTGCACTCAACAGAAATACTGACTGCTACCCAACCAACCCTCTTCATTTACTCTACTTTGCAGGTAGAAGTTCTGCTTGGGAACATTTCTACATCATCACAGAGTGAAGTAAGTGAATTTCATGTTGCAGAAAATCTCTTCCTTTGAAAATAAAATTCAGAGCAAAAGCTTCTACAGTAAGACACAACCTGCAGACAACTGACTGAACAAAGTTTTTAAATCTCATTCACAGAATTTACTTCATTTAAGAACTTGCTAGATTCTTTCTGCTACACCAGACTCTCCTGGAGTAATCAGCAAAATGTCTTCTTTATATAGTACAGGACAGATGAAGTGAACACACAGCTTTCTTTTCTATCAGCATACCAAGTGTAGAGGAATATGTATTCTCCTTATGAGAACGAGAGGGTCCTTCTGATGACACTGGGACATTAAAAAATGTCAATATGAGGTAACAGTTAAAAACCTCCGTCATGTCATGCTATTTTCCAATTACTTAATTATTTTGAAAAAGAATGGAAGGCACAGAAGCTGTTGCTTTCATTTGATTTCTCTTTCTTCGTGGGACCTCAGATTGTGCTCTTTGCACTTAAACCTTGAGAAAACTAGTGAGAGAGATGCATGACATGAACATCTCCCCTACACCAAACAGTTTCAAAGAAAGCCAAACAACTCCCTGCATACTGTTCAAAAGAACAGAAAAAAGAAGAGAACAGGTTCTCCATAAATTAATTTTATCTTTAAAGCTGTGGTTCTTTCAAGGGTTTAGGAACAGCTAAGTTAATTTGGAACGAGAGAATGAAAAGAATAAGAAAGAAAAGGTAAAGACAAGCTTTCTTCTCCAGCTTTCAATGTTGTATAAAGGACATCTCCCCTTCACCTTCAGTTATTCATCAGATACCTACAAGAAATTGGAGATTTGCTTACTGAGTTTTACAAACACAGACAGGAATTTGTAACACTAAATATATATACAAAAAATAGAGTAAGGGCATGTATGTGCTGTAACTCTCAGTCTCTATAACCTTCCTTGTCATTAATCTCAAGGGATTCAAATATTTTCAATCCATGGCCCAAATTCTGACATGGCAAGGCTCCCAAATCTTTGTTCAGACATATCAAAAAACTAGTAAGCTGAGAGAAAGACTTGAGAGTATATGAAAAGCAGAGACATTCAAGACAATAAAGATAACACAAGTAGTATGACTGCTGAAATGGTGAACACCAGGAGCTCAAGGATTCTAGAAAAGACACACCGATGTGGAAATCTTTAAAATCTGACATGGGGAAAAAAAAATAAGTAATTCTGCAGTCACTGGAGTACTGCAGACAGTCTGTTATATCAAGGATCCATTCCAACCTTTTCTCTGCTCAACTGATGCCTACCTGCTTAGCTAAGGCTCAGGTCTCTTACTCTGATGGTGAATATACTAAAATTTAACTAGAATTCAACAAGCTAGCAACCTACATTGCATGTGAGTTAGCCAATAACAAATTTCTTTAAACTTCCAAGCTGTGTATATCCTGCTTGAAAATGAGAACAAAGTAACACAAAAACAAAGAGCAACATTCAAAAAATCTTTTAAAAGATCAGATTCCTCCATTTATTCCTCTTTAAGTTTCTGCTTGAGAGGCATTAACATGCAGAACACCAGTGTGGCTGAAATAGCTGCCTCTGCAAGGAGGTGGCACAAGAAAAATAACAATGAAGAGATGTTCTCCTTACAAGTACATGCTGTGAACATCCTAATACACACTCTAAATAAATGCATTAGGCACAGTTTTCAAGTTAAGGCGTTTCACCTCATTTTAATTAGATGAGTGATCTTGGTAAGGTTTGCTTACCAAAAATAGTATTTGAGAGGGAGGTCTTTCAAAGATCATTCCTTCAAACCTCGAAAATGCAGTTCCTCCTTCATTGTCCTTCACATGTACAACAAATTCAGAAAATTATCTAAATATTTTATGAGTCATGTTAGGTTTTTTTCTTTATACAGTTTGTATTTATCGAACCATCTGTACAACAGCACATCCCTAAGCAGAAGGGTAGTGTTTGCTATGCAAAACACATAGTCTATGATTGGCATCTAAGACCAATTGATCTACCCATTACCACTATGTCCCTACCCCCACAAGCTTTACTACAAAGCTATTGATTTAAACACTGCCGATCGGTTTCCATTTTCTGATTTTGGGCAGGCCAATTAAGAAAGTGAGTAATTGTGATTACACTGCTTCAGGATCAATTACATTTGATGCAAGATAAAGTGCTCCTCTTAGAACAACGTAAAGAAAATTCTTATGATCAGGAACACTTTACTGCCAAACATGCTTCTAGCAAAAATAGAAAATAATTGACAACATCTTTCATAGAGGTATGTTAATAGGAAATACGAGAATATAGACACCTTTGTGTGCACGGTATTTCAACTCTTTTTTGACAAACTTCTAGAAGTCATTCCTTCTTTTGGACAAAAGCTTTGTAAAAAGTATGACAAGTTATAAAGCCTGCTGCTGAGTTCTTTGAGACATTGTTCCCAAAACATCACACTGCACAATTTCTTCAGTGGTACTGATGATCAGTAGGATTTTGAACAAAATATGTTTTCAGCATAAAATAGCAAATTTAATGTAAACATTTCACCTATTTTTATCCTATTTTCTAGGAACTAATGGCAAAGAAACAAGGCCCTATCAATTAGCAAAGGAACAAAGTAAGCAATTCCTATTCTTAATTTAATTTTAAACTTAGCTTGAGCACTTTGTCATTGGACTCACATTGTCTAAATCATTAAAATGAATACACCACTGAGGTCTGAGGCAAATCTATTTACAGTGATGTTACTCATAGTCTGGTTGGTGTTCAGGAATATTGATCTGTCTTGTTTGTCTAATAGGAAAATAATAAACAATTACTAGGCAATGTTGGAGAAAGTAATCAGTTTTTATATATCACTAATACAGCAGACCTCCCAAAACATAAAGGTGATGATCTGCATAAAATCAATGTGTTATGCTACATTGCTTATCCTCATCACTGCTAAGATTCTTAGCAATAAATGGTGTAAGTTAAAAATCAAATCATTGGTAGACTGAAAATACATACTTGAAAGAAAAATATGTGCTTTATTTAAAAAAGAATGTTTCTGCTTGATAAACTGAGCATATTCTATTTTATAAAACTCAAAATATATTTAGAAAAAGAGAGTCAGAATCTATAATTTTGAAGCAATTTTGAAATTCCGCTGCCTACAAGGGAACCTCCTTCCCAAACAAACACCAGGCAATAGTTCAAAGCTGTTTCCAAATTCCAGCAAACAGCATACAGACCAGCTATAACAACATGATGTGCATAAACCACATGCTGCAGACATTTTGCTGGGAGTACAAATATGTGTAAACTGACTATGCAGCAGCATCCATTGTACAAGGACAAGTTTGAAAAATGCAAAGCAAAAAAGTAGTAAAACTTCCTTGCCCCTAGAACAAGAAATATTATTTTAGCAGTGGCATTTTAGGAGTCACTTGGGTACATCTCTATTATTAAGATTTTCATGCTATCTTCAATAACCTGTCAGTTGAACAACCTGTGCTTAGTAGCAGTACACTAAAATTGTTACAGAAATTTTCCAAAGGTAGAAGTACAGAACTTTCACAAAGGGCTTCCCTTAAAACTGAAATGCAGCATGAATGTCTATTCAATACCCATTCTTTTTGTGCTGAATATTGAAAGCTGTGCTTCTTGCAACAAAACATGTAAAAAATCCATTATTTCAAAATATGTAAAAAAAAAAATAAAATTGTGCAGATCTGTACAGTACTTTTGCACAGTTTCAAAGCCTATATAAACCAGAAAAGCTCCTAAAAGAAGGTGCCAAGTTTTCTCCCATCCATTCTTTCTCAGCGTTGGGACACTTACTGTAAATTACCTGGGCTTCAAATGCTAGTTTGTAACAGAATTCTCACTTGAGGAATGGGCTCCCCGCTAGTCTAGAATGCAGAAAGAAGACCTTGCAGGGGCCAATAACGAGCACAAAAAAGGTAAATCAGGCATGTTAGACAAGATTTAGTTGGCCAGCCAGTTACTTGGTTTCATTCTTGGATTCATTTAAAAGAATCTACAGCATGAGGAATAAACTTCTTTGGCAGGCAAATTTTGGGGTTGTTTTCAAGCAGTCATGTTACAAGGACCACGAACAGCCATAATAGACACTGAGGACAGTGAAATTGCTCACACTATGTAACATTTTGACTTGCCATTTCTTACAAGGAAGAACACACACAAAACACTACAGCAGAATAGTCAGACATGACTGCTCCTTTCAAGATGGTGTTAATAAGAAAAATCCCAAGAAGAGTAGGACAAAAAAAAAAAAAAAAGTAAAACTGAACACTAATAATGCATTATTTCTCTTAAAACATCTTGGATATATATCATGTAGTAAATTTTGTTTAATTTGTTGAATATTTAATAAAACAGTGATTCTGCTACTGCCAAGTAGACTTCCAATGAACACTACTTTTACCTTCCAGTAGCAAAAAACTACCCTCTCCCTCCCAAGAACTTACCATAACTGGAAACTGGCTGTCTGGGTAGAATCACAGAAGTCAATACCCATTGTGGCAGTAATGGATCCTCCAGGCTCAAGGCACTCTGCATGAAGATATTTTTAACAGGTGAAGTACCCATGCAAGGCAACAGAAGATATCAGATGCAACCCTCCCAAACTTCTCACAATTAAAACTCCCAAAAAGCCCTGTAGGAAAAATCCAGTAGTTGTAGTTTTATTAGAAGTAGGTATCACCCAAATGTTGCACTTGCATGTTTAAGGGTCCTGGATACCCTCCTCACACAGTTAATGCACATGAAATGTTGCCATTTCAGTCTTACAGCCCCATCAACAAAATAAGGCCTTGTATTAGAAAAGCAAGGAGAATTATTTACAGAACAAAACATATTCAAGTCATGTATTTTTAATTATGTACAAATCCAGCACTGAGATTTCATTTTCAGTAACACTGGTTTGCAGATTTAGTTAGCAAATAGCAAAACACAACAAATAAAATCTACATTAATACACTCAGTAATGGAAAATAAGCTGAATTTAAAATATTTCATAATTACTGTCATTTACTTGTCTCTCAATATTCCACTTGCACTAGTTGGAAGGGAGAAGAATATGAACACTAAATGGAAGATCACTTTGTGCTATACAAGGAGGGCAGACTGAGACACTCGTGGCAATGAAGATACCAAGAGACATACTCATTCTTATACTCTTGGCTATATCACTACACTATTTCCTTAATGTTGTAGAGATAAAGCTTTCGTTAAAGACTTTTCCTCTTTCTTCACTTAAGTAAAAACAAGAATTGAAGCAGACTTTGTCTTCTTAAGATTACAACAAAGAGCTGAAAGTACACTTAAAAGTGAGGAATTAAAATAAATAGGATTAGGGAGGCAGAAAAATGTCTGATTTCCAAATGATTCATAATGCACCTGATACTTTTCAGAAACTGAAAGTAGACAGCTGCTCCATAAAAAAATGTGACAAAATTTAACTATTTCAAGATTAAGTCTGTAAAACTGCCGAAAACATGGAGTTGATGCTGCTGGACAAAGTCTAAACTAACCCTAGGAAGTGAATAGAAAAAGTATTCTAAGGAGTCTGTTTAAAGCATTGAAGGATTGCAGGCTACAGCTGTAATTCAGAATTAACTTTACCAAAGTCTTTGAGCTTAATGTTTTCAAAGGGAGTTTCAAACACACTTAGCAACAAGAAAATGTTGTGCACAGGGACTTGGGTGAAATTACTTGAACCATTTCTACTGGAAGAATCAGGACAATTGCCAACAGTAATTTCAGTGACTGAGGCAAAACTAGACTTATACTCCAGCAGGAATACCTGTCTATGCTGACACTTCTTCTGTGGAGTCTGCTGGGTAAATGATAGGAAATGTTTCCCAAATGCTGGGAACACAAAATGTAGTATGAACAGGGTGTTTCGGCTTAGTTCCAGATAAAGTGACAAAGAATACAGAAAATTTGCATTCAAGAAAGAAAAATAACATTTTTGGAAGAACCATAGGTGACAGATAGCTTATTTTCTGCAGAAGAAACCAAGAGCTTTATGGGACAGATACCACAATGTCTTTCTTGGGGAAATAAATACTTTAAAGGAAAGGATTGTTTTATGGAGGTCAAGGAACTTGAAGTGGATAATTTATTAATTCCCCCTTTCCCCCCATGTTTTCATGTAAGACAAGTGAAAGCTAGCGTTAATTGATTGTTATTGTGGGTACAGTATCTCCTGATCTAATATACAGTATTACTAGATTTCTACTTATAAGCCTACGTTTTAATGTATACAGACAGGGATATAAAGCTCATGTACAAAACTAACTTGACTTCACAATTCTGAACTGGACTTATTCTGAGGAATAAGCAGCAAAATGTTCACTTAAAAATAAAAACTAATATAGTTTTAAAAGTAACTGCCTTGATCAAGTATGTATCATTACCAAGATGCAAACAGTTACTATTATTAATCTTAACTCTGAAATAAGCTATAGCACTGGACAATTGCTTTTGTAGATATTTGGTTTAAATCTGTATAATCTTTTCAATGATAAAAAGAAAAGTGTTTCAGTAGCTTACAGCCATTTATACAGACAACCTAACTACTTAAAACAAAGACTACTCTTTATTTCACTGTTGTGCTTTAAGAACACGTTACTGCATTATTCTATTGTGATACATATTCACATAATAATGTAGCTCATTGAAGGAGAATAATTTGTGTTATGAAACAGAGACACTTCGGTTCCTTCACACTACAGCACAATATCTTAAAATAAAGAACTGCAGAGAGAAGAAAGCAGGTTGTGTACATAGGTATTACTCTTGAAAAGAACTTGCTGTGATCTGTATTCTTTCTCAAGTTTTATACTCTTTTCCATGAACAGAAATCTAGCAAAAAAAATATCCTGATCAGAAAGTAGAAAGTGAAACAATTTAGATCAGGCCTGACTACACATTGCTTTTCATCTAGTCTAAGCAAACATACTTTGTGGAACTATGGGTATATACAACCTAAAGTAAAACACACACTTCCACTCTACTGCCATAAGCTCACAAGGGAAAATAGAACAATGCTCTAAGCCACCAATATAAATAATACACCTACAAATTTATTTAAAGCTTGGTAAGAAAACAACTGTGAATATAAAAATAAAAACCTAATTCTTAATAGCAGCCCGTAATAGTCAGTCTGAAATAAGAATCAAAGTTTGAAGAGATGCAGAAAGATTTTGTCCTATCAAGTGGACAGATGATGAGTGCGTATGTATGCATATCTACCCCCCACCTGCCACACACACACACATATGAGAATACATATAAATATGTAAAACCACTTTCCTGTACCTGAAATTTTGCTGAAGATTAAGAGTCTGTTTTTTTTAACATAGGATATGCTTACCTATTGGATTAAATTCATGCATCTTCATGCCTGGAGGTAATTTCTTCTCCCCGATGTGAATATTCTCTATCTTCTGATCAGTTGTGTTTGTTACTGTCACTTGCACAGGTACCATACGATCACCAAAAATGCCTGCCTGTCTTGAGAAGTGATAATGAGCTGCTAATCCTTTCCCACTCATTCGATGAAGCAGTTCATGTGTTTTTGTTGGCACAGAGACTTGCGTAGTGACCTGTTAAGTAAACCACAACAGTTGGCAAATGCTGTAAGTCAAGAACAGCAAAAATGACAATTGAATATTGCATTTTTCACTCAGCTAGAGCACCTGATTTCAAGTTGGAATTCTAGTGAACCAGAAACATCTAAGAACATATTCAAAGGCATAAAGAAATTGCAGTAATAGATATCAGATAACAGAGCCTAAAAAAATTTCTGGTGCTGAAAATATCTTCGTTGTATCTGTCTCACTTTCCACTATCAATGTTTTCAACTTTTTAGCTTTACAGTTAGCTATTAAATTATCACATTTTTTTAAGAGTTACAGTTAAATAGTTACGTTTTTTCCAACAAGAAACCAGAACTCAAGGGTATTCCCAAACTTATTGTGTAATGTGAAAGCATACTGAGAAATTGTCTTCTGCTTCTCTTGTCAAAACCACAAAAAATGTTGCCTAACAATTACACTGCTGAAATAGTCAAAGCATAGTTATATAGAGCAGATGCATGCTGACACTTTTTTAATAGTCTTGCTGCTAACAGCAATAAGAGAAATCCCAAGAATGTTTGGGTCCATTCTATCCTGCAGAAATAGCATGAAAAAAAGACATTCAGTGTGCCAACAAACTCCCAGATACTACTGACAAGGAAACCATGAGCTCAAAAGTACAAAAGTAAGGCATATAGAGAAATATGAAGACAAGTGAATTTAATTCTTAACACAAGTTTTAAGGAAAGATTAGGGTTAATCTAAATTATATTTATAAAACAATAACCTCTGTGACATCACATGACCAGAGTTAAAGCTAACACAAAATGAATGGAAAAGGTGTAATTTGTATGGACCTTCACAGTTACTGAAAATTCAAAACATCTTTGAACAGAAGTCCCAAGCTTTCACAGATTAGTCTGCTAGATAGTCTGCTTAGTTTACTAGAAATAACTGACAAGGTCAAACTCTCAAAAAAACCCCCTCAGCTATCAAGAAATAATAAAGGAAACACTTTGAATAATGAATATCTTATTGGTAAACAGAAAGAGACAATAACAGTAAGAGGTTATTAGCAGTCAAATTAGCATGTTATTTAAACCACTGCTCAAATAATGAACGAAACTCAAGTTTTAAGATGGAACATAAACTTTATTTTTAAGTTTAACTTTTAATATTCAATTCAATTTGACCAGGACATGCATAATAGAAAAATTATTTCATGAAATGGTTCTCCCTTTTTACATTAACAAGTTTAGGATATATGTTTTAACACAAGTATTTTGAAGAATACTAGCTTCTTTGTGCTAACTTATGGCTGGCTTTGTTAATATTTATTAAAAGGAACGAAAACATAAAAAGTTAGCAGTCAGAAATCCATTATGTACATATACAGAATCATAGCCACTGAGGTTGGAAAAGACCTCTAAGATGTGTGTCCACCTGTTAACGCAGCCCTGTCCTCTTCAGTAAACCATGTTCCCAGGTGTCACACTCACACACCTTCTGAAGACTCTCAAGCATGGTGGTTCCACCACTTCCCTGGCCAGCCCATTCCAATGCTTGGTAATTCTTCCAGTGAAGAGTATTTTTCTTAATACTCAACCTAAACCCCCTTTGGCACATGAAGCCATTTCCTCTTGTTCTATCATTTACCTGTGAGAAGAGGCCAAACCCCACCTGGCTCCTCTCAGGCAGTTGTAGAGAGTGATAACGTCGCTCCTGAGCCTCCTTTACTCTAGGATAAAAACCCCCAGCTCCCTCAGCTGTTCCTCACAGCTGTGAGGAACAGCTCCAGACCCTTCATCAGCTCCATTGCTCTTCTTTGGACTCACTCCAGCACTAGAATGACCTTCCTGTAGTGAGGAGCCCAAAACTGGACACAGGATTTCACGTGCAGTTTCATCAGTGCCCAGTACAGGGGGACCATCACATTCCTGGTCCTGCTGGCCACACCATTGCTGGCCACACCACCTGTCCAGGCCAGGATGCCATTTGCCTTCTTGGCCACCTGGGCACACCCTGGCTCATGTTCAGCTGCTGTCACCAGCACCCCAGCTCCTTTTCCATGTGGCTATTTCCAGCCACTCTGCCCCAGCTTGTGGCACTGCCTGGGGCTGTTGTGACTCAAGGGCAGAACCTGGCGTAGGGCCTTGTTGAACCTCACACCATTGGCCTCAGCCTTTTGGACCTTTGCCTTTTACAAACCTGTGCTGGCTGGCTAAGATCCCCTGGTTGTCCTGCATGTGCTGCATGATGGCACCCAGGATGAGCTGCTCCGAAACACATACACACAGAGAAAAAAATTCTCACTATACTTAAATTGTAACACTGATTCAAGCTTTACTGAATCCTTTCTGTGATTTTTAGAGATTTTAATCTATGCCCCCTTCAGTATTACTTCTTGTTTCAGTAATAAAAAGCTTGTGGGCTTTTATTTTCAACAACAAACTATACATAGCAGCAAAAAAGCAAAGGACACGCAGAATAATGACATCATGTTTAAGTCATCTTTCTTTGTACAGAACATCAATTTTCACTTGCCTTTAATGTGGCAGTACTAGAAATAAATAAAATGTGTATGTTGAACAAAGCAATTTAATTCCGGAAAATTAAGAGTTTTCAAAGCCTCTACTTGCTAGCAAGAATTTCAAGCTGACAAAGCCTGATGTGACTGTAATGTGACGTATCCATCTGGTAAACAGTTTTTTGTTTTAATTCTAAAATTTTTAATGCAGTTGCAATAAAACCCATGGGGCAGGTATCTACAATCACTCTGGGGTTAAAATAAAACCACACAGAGTTAACAGAACAAGAAGCATCTACTAACCAGGAGATAATCTACAAATCTTACACAGCATATGTTTAAATAATAGAAGTCGTTTGTGTACCTTTGGATGGTTTCTGAAAATAACCAATCAATTCTGCAGACACAACATTATTTCTAAAGGAAATCTATGTGACTCATGATGCCTGCAGAGACACAGAGACAAACCACACATATTTTATCAGTTTATTACAGTAAGCAAATAAGCGTGGAATGAGAGTGCACATAACTGTCTACTTAACGCTTACTGAAACATTTATAAGAGCTGTTATCTCCCTAATAACAGACAGACAGTGTGCAATTCTAGAGAGGAGAAAAGCTTCATATTTTTTAACACTTCACTAAAAAGTAACTGAAGAGTGTAAAATGAAAAATACTCTGTGCAGTTAGCTGGTAATGGACCATATTATCAACTCAAGTTAGATTTATAGGATACAAACTAGTCACTAATAGTTATTTTATGACAGAGTGTGTCTGCTTTTTTGGGTTTAGATTATTAAGATTAAACTTGCAAAACTTTTTTTTATACAGCTGCTTAGAAAGGCAGTAAAAAAATTAAAATATTGACTGCCCTCCCAGCCCATTTTGACTGCAAGCAACCACATGTAGGGATACTACACTGATACCATGTGGTTACACTATCTTGGTACCAGTCAGACTGGTCAAAAGGCTGACTGCACATGTTGAAAGATAATGCATCACCCTGAAAGAACTGCAAGTATTATTAAACTAGCACTTGTAGAAGGAAAGCAGCAACATTAGGATTTTGTCCGCCCAGCTTTAAACACGGGGAAAAAAAGGGAAAAGTGTAAGATTACTGATAGTAGTAGTTGTGGCTTTATCACAACCGAGCTGACTAGTTACAAATCACTGAATCCTCCCAATAAGAACATATTTCTTTTTGCCAGCTCAGTAAGTCCTTAGTAATTAAGCTTACATCAGTACAAAAAACAATTTCCCATAATTATTTAAAATAAAAAGCACAACATGGTTTATTAAACCCACTACAGGAAAGAGAGGTGGACATACATTCTTGTATGAAGTACCACAGAATCACCACAGAAACAGAATGGTTTGGGCTAGGAGGGACCTTAAAGAAGGTTACTATTAACACTATTATTACTACAGACACGAAATTCTATGTGTTTTCTTTTGTATTTGTTCCTCAGTTTAAAAATTCTGCAATACATACATGCAAAACATAGACTAATTCTTGATCCTAAATGTATATATGTTTGGATAAAACATATATTATTGGAAAAAAATGTTTGCTTCTAAGGATGATGAAAATTATAATTCTATTCCTCTAATTTACATTCTGTTAAAGCAGTGGACTGTATCATTTAATCTAAGTAATCCTCCTACTGGCAATATCCATGACATAATCCAAGAATTACCTACTGAGCTGTGAGAGCTATAACCTTTCTCATACTCACGGTGAGGCTGTGCTCCAGTAACTCCGCAACAGCTAAGAGGAGCAGGGCTATCACACAGCCCAGCCACATTTACATGATCTTTCAACTGAAGCTGTGAGAGCAACTTAAATGTAATTTTATAGTATTAGGAGAAAGATGGAAAAACAGAAAAACAAAAGGAACTACTAGCAGGAAACATGATCTTTTGCTCAATTAACAGTTATGTATAACTCACGGTCACAAGGCAATGTTTCCCTTACGCAGCTCTTACAAAAATAATTATTAATTCATAAAAACATAAAAAGAACTGCAAGCAAAGAATGTCAGCATCCTAGTCGGCATCATTTCAAGAAGCTGTTGGAAATCCCAACATTACAGCATATCTAAGTCATGGTAATATGGATTGCAAAAGTAATGAGAGAATCCCCCTGACAGGAAGCAGGGAGACCACACTAGCAAGCAAGCTAGCTCCTACTTTGTACAAGCTAAGAAAAGCAACCGTCATTTAATTTGGGCTAATCTAGACACACAGACACTCAAGGACATATGCTGAATTCTGGAAAACACTTTTCACTAAAGGTGCATTTAACTGCTCTACACCTACTACGTACCTTTTAAAAGTGATGTCTGCTAGGAACACCTTCAATTTCTAGTACATCCTGACCCCCTTCTTTTTGCATTGTCACCAACTTTTAAGCTCTACACTTCCCTTATTAACATGTCAATGAAGCTAATTGAAAATTATCATATTAATGATCATATCTTTAAACTGTTAGTGGTTTCAGACAATTTCAGACATTATAAAATGAGTTCCAAAAATTCTTACTTGGTTTCAATATTGATAGATTAATACTTCTGTCTCCAAAACCTTGCAAGGAAAATAAAAATCAAAATAAATAAAACCCAAAACTGCTCAAATAGCTTCCACTAATTTTTAAACCACCCAGAGATGAATCTCAAACAAAAGACCACTTCTTTCATGCTGCCCATAGTCTGCCTCTGTAAAGTTGCCAATTTGAATTGTTTCTGTGTTTTTGGTTTTTTTTTTACTGTAATATTTGTATGGTCTCAAATGATCCTTTCAAGAAGAATCATGTGGTCAAGGTAATCATAGAACAGCCTGGGTTGGAAGGGACCACAAAGATCCTCAAGTTGCAACGTGCCTGTCGTGGGCAGAAACACCTTTCACTAGGTCAGGTTGCGGAGAGCTTCATCCAAACTGGCCTTAAACACTGCCAGGGATGGGTTATTCACAACTTGACTGGACAGCCTGTTCCAGTGCCTCACCACTAGCACAGAACATAATTTCTTCCCAATATCTAATCTAAACCTGCCTTCTTTCAGTTTGAATCCATCTGCCTTGTCCTGTCACTGCATGCTCTTGTAAAAAGTCTCTCACCATCTTTCAGGTAGGCCCCCTTCAGGTACCAGAAGGCTGCAATTAAGTCACTCCAAAGCTTTCTCTTTCCCAGCTGTTCCTCATAGGAGAGGTGCTCCATCCCTCTGATCATCTTGGTGGCCTCCTCTGGACTCACTCCAGCAGGTCCATGTCCTTCCTGTGCTGGGACCCCAGAGCTGATGCAGCACTGCAGGTGGGGTCTCAGCAGAGCAGAGCAGAGAGGCAGAATCGCCTCCCTGGCCCTGCTGCCCACACTGCTCTGGATGCAGCCCAGGACACATTTGGCTCTCTGGGCTGTGAGTGCCCATGGCTGGGTCATGTCCAGCCTCTCACCCCCCCAGCACCCCCAAGTCCTTCTGGGCAGGGCTGCTCTGATCTGTCCATCCCCAGCCTGTGCTGGTACCAGGATTGCTCTGATCCAGGTGCAGTACCTTGCACTTGGCCTTGGTAAACGGCATGGGATTCCCAGGGGCTCCCTCCCAGAACCTGCCCATGTGCCTCTGGATGGCATCCTGTCCTTCAGGTGTGGAAACTGTACCACTGTATTTGGTGTCATCTGTGAATCTGCCAAGGGTACATTGGATCCCTTTGTCTATGTCATTAATTAAGACATTAAATAACACTGGTCACTGAGTGACACCACTTGTCACTGATGTCTACCAGTATTCTGAGATGCTGTCCACCACCCTGTGAATGTGGTCATCCAAACACTTTCTTATCCATCTAAGAGTCCATTCATAAAATCCATCTCTCCAATAAGACAGAGGGGGAGGCAAAATAGAGCAAGAGGGCAGGATGAAGGGGGCCAAAAAACGCAGGGGAATACCACTTGTCCCCTCATCCCATCTCATGCCTGGATCCCATCTGATCTCGGCACCCCAGTTCATCCCAGTCTGCCTCCTTATGATCATATTTCCATTATCCCAGTCTCCTCCCATTATCCCAGCTTCTCCCACTTGTAGTGGACTGTGTCAAAGCATTCACAGAAGTTCAGAAAAATGACATCTGTAACCCTTCCCTTACTCACTGATGCAGTCACCCCATCATAGAAAGCCACTGGCTTGGTCAGACAGGACTTGCCCTTCCTGCAGCCATGCTGGCTGTCCCAAATCACCTCCCTGTCCTCCAAGTGCCTTAGCACAGCCTCCAGGAGGATCTATTCCATCATCTTCCCAGACACAGAGGCAAGGCTGACAGGTCAGTAGTTCCCAGGGTCCTCCTTTCTTCCCTTCTTAAAAATTGCCACCATGTTTCTCCTTTTCCAGTCTCCTGGGACTTGCCCTGCATGCCATGGCTTTTCAAATGTCATGGAGAGTGGCTTGGCAGCTACATCAGCCAAGTCCTTCAGCACTCTGGGATGCATCTCCTTGGGTACAATTCAGGTTCCTCAGGTGGTCACAAACCTCACTGTCTCTTACAGCAGGAAGGACTTTGCTCTCCCAGTCCTCATCCTGTTACCCATCCAGTCAAGAGGTGTGGGCAGAGCTTCCCATTGAAGACTGAGGCAAAAATTGTTAAGTACCTCAGCCTTCTCTTTGTTGTTATCAGTTGTGCAGTTTTCCAGTGTTGTTTATTAGAGGGGGTGCCCCTTCTTTGACCTTCCTTTTCTGGTTAATGTACCTGTAGAAGCCCTTTCCATTATTCTTTGTGTCCCTTGCCAGGTTCAGTTCCAGTTTTGTTGCCTTGGCCTTTCTCACTCCCTCCCTACACAATGGTGCTGCATCTCTAAACTCCTCCTAGGTCACCTGTCCTGGTTTCCACTGCCTGTGCATTTGCTTCTTTCCCTTCAGTTTGACCAGTTAGTTCCTACTCAGCCATGCCTGTCTCTTGCCCTCCTTGTCTGATTCCTTGCTCCTGGGGATTTTCAGCTCTTGCGCTCTGTGGAAGAGTTCCCTAAAGATCTGCCAGCTCTCTTCTACTCCCTTGTCCCTAAGGGCACTTTGTCAGGAGATCCCACTGATGAGGTTCCCAAAGGACTGCAAATCTGCTTTCCTAAAGTTCAAGAGCCAGATTTTACTCCTTACCAGACCCATATCCCTCAGGACTGCACCCTTCACCAATGCGTGATCCCTGCAGCCCAGGCTGCCTCCAGTCTTGGTGACCAAGAGATCCTGTAACACCTTCCCTTGGCAGGCTGTCTATCACCTGGGTCAGGAAGTTCTCCTCCACACATTTCAGGAGTCTCCTGCATTGCCTGCAGCCCTCTGAGCTACCTTCCCAACAGCTGTTCCTGAGTTCCCCTGCAGGACAAGACTCTGCAGGCACAATGCCTCCTGTGGCTGGAGCAGCAAGGTTTGATCAGTGGGCTCCCCTTGGCCTGGTGGCTGTAGCAGACCCAGCCACAATGATCCCTTTGCTTCCTCAGTCTGACTCCTACCCACAGGCTTTCCACCTGGTCACAGATATATGTTGTGAATCTACAGACAATCAAAATCTTCATCAGTACTAAATTATCCATTTTCTAATACTTTTATACCCTAGATTTTTTCACTGGTTTTCTTTAAATAGAATCAACCAGACAGATTTGCGGTTACTCTGTATCAGTAAAAAGTATTGCTCTTTGAGCATAAAAATGACTATATGATATAAAGGAACCAGGATTGGGCCTTAACCTGGAGTTCATGAACAGCAAAAAACTCTAGCAGTTCCATACCAGACTAATGAAGAACTTTCAAAACCAAGTGTGCATTTGTTCTGCGTAACTGAGGGCCAGGGAGACAGCTTGTATTTTGCATAAATAATACAGCCTAAAGCTTTGTATTACAATAACACCTGGTTTTATTTGGGATTTGGCATCTTTGCCTTTTTCTTCTGCTGAGCATAATGAATCCCATGAATAATCCAATGAAAACATTAGTAAAATCTTTTAAAATGCCACATAAGAAAGAAGTTCAGTAGCAACAAAATGGGAATATTGTCACGATTAACTCAGAGTTACTGAACAAGCATGAAGAAAATGGCTAAAGTCAGTCACACAGTATTGGAATACAAACCTTGGTATAAATTCAGAAGTACACATTCTCCCCCAGAAGGTCTGCTGGGATCATTAGTGGACTATAAAAAGGACTTAAACAGATACCAAGGAAATTTTTTTTGTAGCAACACTAACAGAAAATTCCTACGCTTAAACTGGTGCATGGGAGACCTCAAGATTTTTTATCCTTTTACCCTATGTATACTTCCCTGAGGTGAAAAGCAGATGGCCTGGTGGCTGATGCACATTTGAGACTTTCATCAACAGCATGAAACCCTTAGTCATAAGATGTTTCAAGGAAAAGGCATTCTCCCAATACAAAACGAAATAATTTACTTCAGTTTAGTGATTCCATTCTTCCACTGACCACTAAACTGTGCAGCCTGAGAAATCCACTTTGGGACATGGTTTAGTGATGCCCTTGGCAGTGTTAGGTTTGAAGTTGGACTCAATGATCTTTTTCAACCTCAACGATTCTTTGATTCTATGATTACCTGAAGTAGTTTAGAAGTTAGAAAAAGAGTAAGGTGTGAGCCTCACCTTGCATCCTAATTATGAATTTGAAATAGTGGACATTGCTGAGAAGGATTAATATGGATTTTGGCATTGAGTCTAAATTACTTCAAAGAAGTTCCTACAAATAGTTTCTAGTATATTATTTTGATTTTTGGCAAATAGCCAGTACTCTAGAGACCTCTAAAATAAAAACATACTGAACTCTGCTGGCCATAACGTATAATCTTACAGTTCGGTTTATATTATAACAACTCCTGCATATTGGTTCTTTTCAACAGAAGCATCTAGCTCAAATTTTTCCCCAGAAAAGGACACCACGTGTCAGGATAAGTGTATAGTATAATCGAAACAATTTTACACAGTATTACCCACAAACCAGAGTGAATTCTGCCTTTAATATACTATATTCAAAATCTAGTACAGGTATTTATGAATGCCAAAATGGAAATTACATCTTTGCAATCTTCATACAACTACATTTGAATCTTGTTTACTGCATTGTTGTTGAAGAATGCAACACATTATTTTGGCTTCTATCAGGATGATCCTACTGCACAGCAGACCACTCATAAGGACAAAAACCTGAAATAAGCACTGAACTCACTGCACGTAGACATCTGTATCAGCACTTCCTCAATGCAGGAGAAGAATCTCTGTGTGTACCACACTACATCTCTTATGCATGATATTGACGTGCCAATTTTCTCCAAGTTTTATTTAATTATACACATAATATTTTAACCTAAACAAATCTATAGTACTTAGACTGCAAAAAATTACAGCTGACCCGAGGCCATGCAAACATAAAGTTCTTCTGTGTTTTGTTTTCCCTAAACTATGTTTTTCATCCTTAAAAAGCAGGAAAAAAAATTATGCACTACAGTTAGTAGTCTGTTAAGCAACAAAGAGGTTTATTTATAACCAATTACCTTCGGTTTATTTGTTTAAATTTAAAAGCACATTTCTCTGTTTTTGACTCAGAAACAAAATTTGTGGTGTCAAATGACACATTCATCCTTCACAAGGACATTTCTTTTCACACTCATATGAAGAAAAGCCACTTGATCCAATCCACACTGCTCAGAGCGATGCAAACAACACCCAGCACAGCATGCTGCAGTCCAAAACCTCACCCCACTGTACAGACACAGACACTGAACGTAGCCAGTACCTGTGACGATGGTTAAGGGCCTTAACTATGCGGATGACTGATGGAAAATAAGGTAGGTAACTTTTTCTCATCTACTTTTGAAATTACCTTGGTCCTACTAATGTAGAGTACTACTGCTACTATTGTCTAAGACTGCCACAGATTGTTAGCTCACTGAGCATAAATGCAGCAGCAAGAAGACTGTGACAATAATAATTATTAAAAGTTAGTCCATTTTAGAAACATCTTTTAGGACACAAATGTATTTC